>PVIH01001409.1:212787-237757 GCA_004025045.1 Sigmodon hispidus
AAAAAAAAAAAAAAAAAAAAAAAAAAAAAAAAAAAAAAAAAAAAAAAAAAAAAACTTTTAAAAGAAAAACATAAAGCCTCAAGACTTTGGAGGGAAAGTATTCTAGTATTGGACTATTCAGATTAGGCACCTAGATGTCTAGGAGTCATTACTTTAGAGATTTTCTATGTTTACATATGTGCCCATGTGTGAGTTGGGATCATCTTGTACTGGAGTTTCAGGCAGTTGTCATTGGGTGGCTGGGACCCAGAACTGGGTGGGTCCTCTACAAGAACAGCATTTTTATCACTAAGCCATCTATCTCCCCAGCACCAGTGGTCATTGCTTCATTGTTTGCTAAACAGCTTCTGGTGTTTCAGGTAGTAGGGCTGCAGCAGTGAACAAGTTGTATAAAAGTCAACAAACTTCTTAGTGAACTTAAGAATTGACTCTTCACATGGAGAGCAGGTATGTAGATGAGTGGGTGGAGAATGTGGAGGCAGAGAAGCCTGCTGCAGACTCTGTAGTGAAGCCATTGAGCCTAAGTAACTCAGTTAGGGCTTTACTGTTGGACTGACTAGATGATGTGGGGAAAGCTGGGTATGGTAGCCCATGCCAATAGTCTCTGTACTGGAAAGGTTAAAGAAGATTGTGAGTCTGAGGCCACTCTGTCTCAACCACACCTCCCAAAAACAGAGGTGGGGAAATGGGAAGATTGTGGTCCAGATTTGGACATGAGTGGGTATATGTGGTAATGTTTGCTAATATAAAGACTAAGAGAAAAAATGGTACCAAAGTGAGTTCAGGAGAAAAGAGATACTCTTTTTGAGCAGGTGATAGGATCCAGGCTGTTGGATGAAAATGTTGCCTTTAGTAAGAGAAAGTTGACTCTTGGAAAAATAGACAGTGAACCCTGTGTGGTAGCACACACCTGTCATCTCAGAACTTGGAGGGTGGAGGCCAGAGGAGCAGCAGTGTAACTTCCTCCTTGACTATGCAATGATTAGAGACCATTCTAAGTTACGTGTGACTCACTGGCCAAGGTGATCCAGTGCTTCAGTTGATTGCTACTGAGCCTGATGACCTAAATCAATACCCCCAGGACCCACGTGATGAAAACAGAGTCAGCTTCTCCCAAAAGTGCTTAGAACATGCTTGTCCTCTTACATGCATGTGTGTGACATTGAATAATAGGTGCTTAACAATAGAGGCTGAACTGGGTGGTGGCACATGCCTTTAATCCCAGCACTTGGGAGACAGAGGCAGGCAGATTGCTGACTACACAGTGAATTAATTCCAGGACAGCCAGAGCTACACAGAGAAACCCTGTCTTGAAAAACCAAAATGGGGGGCTGGAGAGATGGCTCAGTGGTTAAGAGCACTGACTGTTCTTCCAGAGAACCTGAGTTCGATTCTCAGTATCCACATGGCAGCTAACAACTGTAATTCCAAGATCTGACACCCTTACACAGTTATACATGCAGGCAAAACACCAATTCACATAAAATAAAAAATAAATATTTAAAAAAAAGAAAAACTGGGGCTGGGGAGATGGCTCAGAAGTTAAGAGTACTGACTGTTCTTCCAGAGGTCCTGAGTTCAATTCCCAGCAACCACATGGTGGCTCACAACCATCTATAATGAGATCTGATGCCCTCTTCTGTACACTGTATACATAATAATTAAATCTTTAAAAAAAATAACCTTTTTAAAAATAGAGGCTGAAAAGTGAGAAAATAAAGCTTTTCAAAAACCAAGACATTGGGTCAGACCTCTTCAAATTCTATTTACAGAAGGTACTGAAATTTGACTATGAAGTGGATTCTTGGGTCACAAATACTTGAAACCAAAGAAGTGAAAGGTTTACTCAAAAAGGCCATGACTTTTAAGTCAGCAAGGACCAACCTCAGGTGAGAATACCTTACATATGTGTATATATTTCCCAGCTTTAAAATTATAGAAAGGGAAGAGAATAATTTGAACTTCACCTATACCCTCCTGCCCCAGCAAGTTATTAGAAGCATACTATAGAGGTGGTCCCAAGAGCAGGTTTATCCCAGGAGGGAGGGGACAGTCACTCTGGGGGAGTCTCTTGGTCTGAAACTCACCTTTCATCTTGGTTCTGACCTACAATCTGTTCGGGAGCTGAGATAGCTCTGGGGGAAGTTCACAAATACAGTCAACTCCCTTGCTCCCCCCACCCCTTCGCCCCTTGGCCCTACCGCTGCTTCCCAGTCCTGCTGTCAAGTGCACACACAGCCCATCTCTAAGATTCAGGGCCTCTGAGTGTTCTGCCTGATCCTCATCCTGAGACCTTGTAGTCTGAATTGCCAGTTTGACTGGATTTAAAACCAACCTAGGAGGGTGTGTCCTGACAGGATGAGCAGAGAAAAGACACCCCAAGTATGGTGGGCTGTTCTGAGCCAGGCACATGTAAGCCTCTTCTCCTGAGCTACTGCTTGTCAAGTGTGTGATCACAGGAAAAGCAGGGGCTTCACCTCATTCTTAATCTCTACTGAGACTTGCTTTTCCCTGAAACCGTACCCAGATGTATTGCCACAGTGCGCTGTGTGTGTGTCTGTCTGTCTGTCTGTTCCAGGCTGGCCTCAAACTCTTGAGTTCTCTGCCTCAATCTCTCAAGGGCTGAAATTACAGCCATGCTCTGTCTTCTTAAACTTTTAGACACTGCTCAGCAGAGACAAGTGGGGTTTAGCGTGAGGATTTACACATGGCTATAGTTTCTTTTTGCCCTTATACTTAGCCACCCCCCACCACACACACTTCCTTTTCTTACTCGCTTGCTTTCTGTGTGTTGGTGTGGAGGGGCCCTGGGCAGCCTTGGAAAGTGCTTTACCATTGAGCTACATCCCACAGCTGAACTTTCAATGGACAGCTCTCCTAACTGGACAGGGCAAGTCTGTAAGATCTTGGAGAGAGATGCTGGACCAGCAGGTGGGCCGTGCACAGTGAAGGGAGACCACACTACCTGATTCCTGTGAGCTAGCTAGCAGTATTCTTGGGACAGAATTGTAAGAATTGACTTTCAGACCCGCTGGATGGAGCCCTCTAGCAGCCTGTTGACACTCTGGGGGTCTTGACCTCGGCTAACAACAGATGAGAAGAGGGCAGCAGTTGGACAAATGTTCAGCACCCCTAGCTTCCTGTTTTCTGGCACTGTGTCTCTGGGAAGAGGAACCAACCTTCCCAGCATCTCTTTCTTGTCTGTTAATTATATTCTGCCCATAGGGCAGCTGGAGAATGAGGAGTGAACATGAAGGGTGGTGTTAGAGCTTCTAGTGTTCACTGAAACACAGGCATGGCTGGATACAGGCGGAGGGAGGCCTTCTGACCAGTGCTTGACTCTAAAGAACAGTCTAGAATCAGTGTCATGAAGTTATGAGCAAGGTTTGAACACAGCAAGGGCTTTCCCGAGTGTGAACACCCTACTTTCAACCTTCTAAGACTCATATTTGGTGCTTTTAAACTTTTTCTTTATTTAGGCAGAAAAGATCAACTCTTCAAAAGTAAAATTCAATAAATAAATAAGTGTAGAGAACTGTCGGAAATTGACTCCCCTTCTTGCCCGTTACTCTCCCACCCCCACCCATGTTCTTCCTAAAGAAAATGATCAGGTAATAAACCCCTTTATCCCTCCCCACACCCTTCCTCCCAAATACCCAGTTATCCCCCAAAGCAAAGGGAGAAATCAAGAGGGGGGAATAATTCCAAGGGCAACATTGTCTAAACTCCCAAAAAGAGGGATGGCAGCATCAGCTGGTTGGGCTGAGTAATGCCCTGGTGGTCATGGTATTTACATGGAGAAGCCAGCAGAGACTGTAAACATTTTTAGGGATTCAGGGAAAGGTCTTTTCCTCATGAAAGGAGTGTCTCTGTGACTGACTGGCAGAGAGAGAGGCAGCCCTCAGGGCTCCCCCACACCCTCCTTTGAGGGAGGCAGTGAGTTTTAGGATGGAGAACCTGGGATTTGGAGATATCCTACCTCTAGCTGAGGGAATGTGAGAGCCAGCTTCTGAGAAGCCTCCACTGCGGGGAAGAGGCTGGGGTGAGGACGCTTGGGAGAGAGGATGACCAGCCACCCTCATGGGCCTGCTCGCTACTCCAGGCCCACTAAAGGGGAGGCAAGTGCCGGACAGTGGGTGCAGAGGCCTGACTCAGGAGCCTTAGTAGAAGGCAGATACCCCTGAATCTTCAAGCCTATTCCTTGCTTCCTCACGAAGGCCAAAAGGGCACCCGGGAGGAAATAGGCTCTTGGAGCCAGGGAAGAAAAACCATGGCCCTTCAGAGAGGCAAGGTGGTGGGAGTGAGCCAGGTCCTGGGTCCTGAGGCCCATGAAGCAGCTTTTGCCCCAGAGTCCAATCAAGGTTCAGGGCAGATGTGCAGAGAAGGCCGGGGCCAGTCATGGGAAGAGTATCAAGTGCCCCTTCCTCTGGAATCTCCAGACCTGTCAAGAAAGGAAACATGGGAAGCACGGAGAAGAAGGCTAATACTGGTCACGGGTGCTGGGAAGGGGTGGGGGTGGCAGGGAGTGAGTGACAGCACCTATGATGGGCTACTTGAGAGAGGTGGGCCGTCAGAAAGGCCTGTCCCAACAGAACCATCGCTCGCCTCCCCCTCCCTCCAGCTGTGAGGGCAGAGAGCAGGGATAGAGGAATGGGGGAAGAAGGGGAAACAGTATACACTGAAGCTATTGGCAAGAAACACATCAAAACCAGACAGGAAGATAGCTAGGTGGGGAGAGCAAAGAAATGAGACAGGCAGGCAGAGATAATTAGGAAGGAGAAGGGGTGCATGGCCAAGACAGACACCTGGAGAGGGGGGCATCCGCAGAGGCTGGGTAACACCACTCCCAGCCCTTAGGTAATGTTTGCATTCCTTTTTGGAAAGGAACAAAGGAAGCAAGAGAAAAATCCACAGACCACAGTCACCAGCCACTGTTGACCAAGCACATCCCGAGAGCTGCCCCCGGCCCTGAGCCTGGGCTGGGGGGGTGCGCTTCCCTCCACAGCCCCTCCCCAGATAACAAACATTGGCTCCAAAGACAACACACTCGTTCCATGCAACTTACAGGGGCCCGGAGCAGGGGTCCGGGATGGGGGCTTCAGCCGACAATGGACACGAACCCTGGGCTGGGGGCCCCCAGGGTGGGGTGAGTTAAGCAGCCAGGATTGGGGGGAAAGGGGAGAAACAGAAATGTGGGTATTGTTCTTGGGTTGTGATTTTTCAAGGTTTGGTCCAAAGGAGATTAAACAAATCAAAAGTAGCCAGGGTTCACAGGTCTGTGCCCCAAGTTTGAATGGCAACTTCACTGGGTTGGAGGAACCCCTATTCAATACAATTCCCAGGTAGGTGCAATTCCACTTCCTCCACTAAGCCAAGCCACACCCACTCCTATCTGCATTGTGTTCTGCCCCAGAGTCCACTGCCCTGGAGTTTAGGGCAACAGACAACCTTAGTGTCTCCACTTCTTAGGAGACAAGGTTTCAAAACCAAGAGGCTCTATGGTCCTCCAGTTCCCTAAAGCATGGCCCCCCAAACATACTTCATTAATTTCATCCAACTCAAAGGAAAATCAGAAAGAGAAAGACACAGACACACGAACACTGACCAAACAAACAAGACCAGATACTATGGAAAATTCTGGGAGCAGAGACAGGTGTGCACTTGGCCATCTCTGGGGTGTGTGTGTGTGTGTGTGTGTGTGCTTGTGCTGGTGAGAGACACAACTGAACAATAGCTTGTGGAGTGGCCCAAATCCCAGTTCTTTATGCCTAGCATCAGAGTGGGTCAGTAGTAAAGAAGGGTAGGAGATTCTCTTAAGGTATCTGGCCACAGTGTGTGGAGTCTGGAGATGAGGTCACAGGACAGAGCAGCACCCACCTGAAGCCCTTAATAGGGCCTGTTTGCATCCTTAGGCCGCTTTAGCTGGACTTTGAGGCGCTTCATGCCAATCTGGAAACCATTCATAGCCTGGATGGCAGCCTGGGCACTGGCCGGATTGTCGAAACTCACAAAGCCTGAGGTGAGAAGGGCATAAGGCCCGGCCCAGCCCCACAATGCTGTCCTGCCATAGCGCCAGGCCTGCTTGTTTGGTTTCCCAGCACCACCCTACTGCTTCCAAACATCTCTAATACCTAGAAACCTATCTAGCACACAGTAGGCATTCAGAAAGAATTTGTTGATGATATTCAGTGAGTGAATCCAGTCCAGCCATTCACAAACTTGAACGTGCTTTCCAGTGTTCTTTGAAAGGCAGCCCTCAACCCTTATCCCCCAGAAACTTGCCTTCTGAAAACCCTGTGAGTGCCTTTTGAAGCAAGGGTCTGAAGCAGGCTTCCAACTGAAACCTATGTTCTTTGGAGATCTAGTATTCCCAGACTACATAAGATGGAGTAGGCTCGTGTGTGTGTGTGTGTGTGTGTGTGTGTGTGTGTGTGTGTGTGAGATATGATAGAACATAGGATCTCATGCCACTACACATGCTCAGATTTCTGAGCTACATCTCTGGCCCCAAGGTTGGTTCTTAAGAAGGGAGAACCTTTTTACAAGAGATGAGCTTATGTGACACCTATATGGGATGATGAGTGTGTCAGAGATGGTTCATTTTTGGTCTTGTATACACAAGCTTTCAAATGTTGAGTTTACTGAGACCCTAAATGCCTCTGAATGTGACAAACTTTGTTCTAAAAGTTTAAACAAAAATGTCCATACTCTGTCTTTTGGATCATCATGTTCTTACCAAAACATTTGCTCTGATTGGTGGCCCGGTCCACAAAGACTTTGGCTGAGATGACATGACCAAAAGGGATAAACATCTGGAGGATCTCTGAGTCTGTGAATTCCTGGGGCAGATGGTAGATGAAGATGTTGCAGCCATCAGGGCCTGGGTAGCAAGCAGAGACAAAAGGGATAGCTCAGAGACTGGGAAATGCAGCCTGGAACGGCAGGGGTGCAGCTGCAGAGAGCAGTGTGCGCCAGGCTCCCTTCTCCTTCCGTCCTTACACACAGGGTCAGAGCTGAGCTTGGCACAGAGCCATGGGGAGCACCCAGTCCCTGCAGGCTCACAGCTATCAGGAACCTGCCCCGGGCTGGCACCTTCTCGTTGCTGCTGTTGCTGCTGCGCCTGCTGCTGTTGCTGCTGAGGTGGGGGTGGCGGCTGCTGGGTGACCAGGGCTGGAGGCTGCGGGAACGCAGGTGCAACCAAGCTGTAGGCTGCAGGGTAGGCTGCTAGGGTAGTGAAAACAGAAAAAGCAAATGGGGTTCCCATGAATCCCAAGCCCAGCCAGTCTTGTCTCCCTCCCCAACCAATCCAGTAGAATCCACAGGGCTGAGAATGCCAGGGAGGGGACTTCCTCAGACCAAGTTCTGGGGGTGCTACCCTCAAGCAAGCACCCATTCTCACAGGCACAGCTTGTCAGGAAGACTTGAGGGTGTGGGTTGGCAGAGAGCAGAGAAGCTTGGACATAGAGTTTCTAGGTTTGTTTTCCTCATGCCTCCCCTCCAACTTGGGCAGGGCCAGGGCTAGAGTCCTTACCTGTGTAGTGCTGCATTCCTGCATAGGCCTGCTGGAGAGGGTCCACAGGGGCAGCAGGGCTCTGGGCTAGAGAGAGCCACAAGCCATGAGTAGGTCTGGGACACAATGGGAGTCCCACCAGTCCCTCTCTCAGCAGACAGAGCCTCATGGGAGGAGGGTTGAGATGAGAAGCGGAAATGCATATGGCAATGGGAAAGGGGGAAGAGCCCAGTGTCAGGGAGACAAGTCTATGACTGATTTGCTATGGCCAAGTCACTCCACCTCTAAGCCTAGTCTGCTCTAGCCAAGAATCCAAGAATGCCAGGCAGTACACAGGCTTTTAACCCAGTACTTAGGAGGCAGAGGCAAGCAGATCTTTGTGAGTTCACGGCCAGCCTAGTCTACAAAGTGAGTTCTGGGACACCCACACAGAGAGACCCTGTCTCAAAAAAAAAAAAAAAAAAAAAAAAAAAAGGAAAAGAAAACCCAAGAGGAGCATTTCTGCATTTCTGCCCAGGAAGAAACCAAGGAAAAGCACCTTAAGCCCTGAGGTTGGAGAGGGAAGGTGTATCATGGCTGCAGCAATGGGAGTGGTGGCCTGGATGGCTGATGGAGCAAGGTGAGCAGGCAGAGACCCCCACCTGGGTAAGGGTGAACCCCGTTGGAATATAGAGCATCAGGGGCAGGCTGCCCTGTGGGCTGAGTGGGCACCGGGCTGTAGCCGTTGACACCCAAGGCAGCAGGAATGGCAGAGATGGGTGTGGCAGCAATGGCAGGAGGGGTGCTGGTTCCTAGGAAGGAGAGAACGACAGCAAGGAGCAGAGACAGGCTCACAGTCTGGGGCGGAATGGAGCAAGCAGGCCGTTCCCTGACCCCAAGCACCTCTGGGACCCTTGGCTTCCTCTACTCATTGCCACCATGCTGTCAGAGATCTTACCTGAGGATGGAGTGATGGGGGTGGCGATGAGGCCATTGGCATTGATGGCAGCCATGTGCTGCATCTGCACGGCAGCCATGGTGGCCATAGGGCTGAGGTAGGCACTGTGAGCTGCTACCAGGGCTGCTTGCTGCTGCATCAGCTGTGGAATGGAGAAAGGAGAGTAGGCCAAGGTCCCCAGCACTGCTGTTCATCTCCCTCCCAAGCCCTGCTTTGGTGTTTGGAGGGCAGACTACAATGAACACAGAGATGAGCAAGATCTAGCTAGCATTGGGGTCGGGGGCATGCTTACGGCCTGGGTGTAGGCGCTGTAGGCTCCAAACTGGAGGGCAATAGGGCTGAACATGCCCAGCTGGGTAGCCACCTGCTGCATTCGGCGGAGACCTCGCTCCTTCTCTGTGTCAGCAAACTTTACCACCAGGCTGGATGAGGCACCCTGGGCATGGGCCCACATGTCACAGGAAGAGTCGATGTCTGCTCCCTGGGGGCCTCAGTGCCTGATCACAGGCCTCTCTGGGAGCATAACCATCACAGTGCCCAGGCCACATAGGGAGATCCTAACCCCACCATCTCCCTGCACTAGGATCTGTTAAAGGCTACATAGAATTGAGGGATGTGAAGTTAAATGCTCAAAACTGGATAGGTCCACGGGGGGGGGGGGGGAGGAAGCAATCCCCAGTGGATTAGCTGTGGGGACCCACACTCCAGGTCTCATGAAATGCTCAGTGAATGCTACTTCACATTTTAATTCTAGCCTGAGCCAAATCAAATTCAAATCAGAACATTTACAAGGATTGTCATAGAGTCCTAAACTCTCCAAGCTGAAGGAGCCCAGAGTTCAGTTCTCTGTCTGATGGTGAGTCCTCTTCCTGTTCAATGCCTGCCCCGCCTCTGCTGAGAACCTTGCATTGTGGGAAGGCCCACAGCCTTTGGAAAAAGCTAGGAACTCCAGCTCACATTCGACTGACCCAACACTGTCAACATGGGCTTGGCAGGGTCCTGACACCCCGGGAAATGAGGTGGAAGGGTAGAGAAGAGATGGGAAATGAGGAAGACTGAAGAATGGAGGAAACTGGAGAGAGGAACCAATTTGGACTGGAGATGAAGAGTAGGTATAGGGTGTGATATTTTATTGATTCTTTTGCAAAAAATGTAAATTAGAAGTCCTGTCCTAAATGGAATCTTGCTCTATGCTAAAGCCTGGTGGGTGGGCCAGTGGGGAGTCAAGGAAGCAGGGTAGTGGGGCTCACCGGCAGGGTCCGACTGTTGTGGAGAGTGTTGATGGCTGCCTGGGCCTCGGCATGAGTCTGGAACTTCACAAAGGCACAGCCTAGAGTGAATTGTTAAGGTGAAGAGGGGTGAGTGCCTACCATGAGAGCACCCTCTGGGTTCCATGGGCAAGGGAAGGAGCGGAAGAGGTTACCTTTGCTGGTACCATCTGGCCCCCGGAGTACAGTGCACTCATCTATGGTCCCAAATGGTTCAAACATCTTCCGGACATCCTCATCTGTCTGCTGCTTTCCTAGCATCCCCACAAAGAGTTTCCGGTCTTCTGGGGGTGGAGTATAGAAGAGGATGGGGCGGAGCAAGGAGGGATGGGGCGGAGCAAGGAGGGGAGGAATGTTCAGGGTCTCCTGACCACTCTCCCAGCCCTCCACCTTCCACTGGTACCTCTGGCTCCTGACACTACTTCCCCAACAGCTCTAGGTGTGAAGGAGTCATAGCTGAGAACGGGTTCAGAAATGTGCAGTACTCTCATCTCAGTTCAAGAAGGACTTGAAATCTATTTGTCCTCAGTTTTGTCATCTCTACAAATGGGCCAGATCTTGCCCCTACCACCACACTCACCCACTCCTAGATAATTTTTCAGTACTATCAGAGTCCTTCCTTAGGAAAGGCCATCCTTCATCTCTTTTAACCCTGGGCCTGGAGTAGGAGGAAAGGGGCTAAATCCAAAGGTGTAGAACCTACCTCCTCGACTCTCGCTGTCGGCTGGCTTGACCTGGATTGGCCTGTTCATCTATAGGAGAGAAAAGATGGAAGCTGCCAGGACCTCCTCAGAACATCAAAGAGCCCTCCCCAACTGAGATGGCCGGAGATCAAATAGAACGAAGTTGCCTCAGCCCTCTAAGTTGATGGAAAGGAAAAAGAACGCAAATCTTGTCTAGAATTTAGACCTGAAAGAATAAAGGTACTAGAGAGAGGGGATGTGTTGGAAGATGTTCATGGGGTGCAGTTCTGGGCTCAGATTGGCCTCAGAATGCCTGAGCCACCTGTAAGTGCTACTCTCTTAGGTGAGAAATGTCTGTCCATAGGACCCAGGTCTTAAAGTCAGAGCTCAGCTAAGGGACTGATCAACCAGAGCTGCCTCTATTCTGCCAAGTAGGAGCAAACAGAGGCTGTCCCATGGAGAAGTCCCAAGGAAGGATGAGGAAGACCCCACAGAGGCCCAGAATTCCTTCTGGCCACTGGAGGTGTGTCTGCCTCTCTTCCTGCTCCCCTATACCCCTTGACCCCAGGGGGAAGGCACTCGGGCAGCACAAAGGGAGCAGATGCCCAGTCTCCGTGGCAACAGGAGAATGCGCACCATGGCAACCGCCCACTCAGCCTGATTTATCCGTCCCCGTCGCCTTGGAGACCATGGTGATGTCATCACTTCTGCTTCTACACACACACACACACACACACACACACACACAGAAGGAATGGGCGGGGGTGGGGGAGTGGGAACAGGATATGCTGGGGGTGGAGAATTGATTGGGGGCTGGGAAGTGGGGGAAGGGCCCAGAAAAGCTTCCTAGCTGGTCCTGGAGGGAAGTGGAGTGAGCCCTGAGGGGGGGGGGGGCTGGCTCCTCGTTCCCCAGCCTTCCTCCTCCTCGGTATCTGAAGACCTGGGAAGCGCTGAAGGAGTGGAGTCTGTCTCCAGAGCTCTGCCTTCTCCCTGACATGCACAGTGTCACCTTTGTTCAGTTCTAGCTCCGTGTCTTGTTTTCTAAGTGGACTTGGGAAGCACTCACAGGTTCATTCCCCTAACCCAGACAGAGCACAGTAGTGACTGGGAAGTGGAGAGAGCATTTAGTACTCAGCTCTCAACTTCCCTTGCCATTGAGGACTTTCACTCTTAAGGTTACACCCAGTCTCTCACTCATGTGACGGGGACACCAAAAGGCTGAAATAGGCACCATTTACATGAAAGTTATTCAACCTATAGGGGACCCAGGCCCAAGGAGTCCTGCCTCTTCCTAGCTGTGTGCCATGGTTAAGTCTCTCTCTCTCTCTCTCTCTCTCTCTCTCTCTCTCTCTCTCTCTCTCTCTCTCTCTCACACACACACACACACACACACACACACACACACAGGCTTCAACTTTCTCATCTGTGAAGCAAGAGTACATTACCAGGGAGTCAGATGTACCTTATCTCTGGTACTCTAGCATTTGGAGACACTGAGTGACTTAAATTAACATGGACAAATACAGAAATTCAGCTCCTGGCTGGACTCTGCCAGCCAGGTGTTCACAGCCTCAGATCAAACTGAAAACTCATCTCCAGTGACATTTCTGCCCCAGCCTCCTTCTCCCCTACTGCCACCAAATCTCTGGGCCTGTGAGCAGCTGGTGGGGGCGGGGGAGGGTCAAAGTCACATAAATCCTCCTGCCAATCTGCCCCCAGATTTACCTTCTACCAATCTGGGATTATCCCATCTGAGACTCAGTCTCCTAAGGAGTGTGTGTGTGTCTGTCTGTCTGTCTGTCTGTCTGTCTGTCTGTCTGTCTGTCTGTCTGTGTGTCTGTCTCACATATGGGAGATCTGTGAGCTGGAGACTTATGGTCATTCGCCTCTTCTATACTGTAGCCAAAACAGGAAATTCTTTCCCAGGTACCACAATAGCTAGGTACATCCGCCCCTCAAGATGTGGAAAGAGAACCAGGGCCTCAGTATGGGGCATTCACTCCCCAAGTCTCTGGGGGGTAGCTGTTCTCTCAGAGACTAGGGACCTGGGAGAGAAATGATGTTGTGCCAGCTCTGTACAGACTTCTAGCACAAAAAAATGGCATATCAATAAATACCCACAGCTGATGTACATTCTCACAGAGACACAGCACAGAGCACAGTATGGACAGGAACCCCCCCCCAATGCCCCCACAGAGGACTCCTCAATATTCTCAATGCCCATTTCCACTCCCCCACCCCTGCCTGGCACTTCCTGTGGGAAGCTTAGCTTTATTAGCTTGCCTGGGCACACCTGCCCCCTTCCCCTGAGTCCAGCTGTGCTGTGTTTACCTGGCAACCAGGCAGGCGCCTCTTCCCTAGCTACTACCCACCAGGTGATAAGCTCTCCCAAGGGCCTCCCAAAGAAGAAGGGACTATTTCCAGGCTAGCCTGGGAGAAATACAGCCGGGGAGAAAGTGGTCCTGCTTTCTCTAACAGGACCACTCACTGTTCAGATTCATTTCTTCTCACTAACAGCCAAGATCCCACCTCCAAAAAGTTTACTCTTCTCCAAAATCTAATTCTCCTGAGGGTGCAGGCTGGGAGTCCTGCCACTCCTGGCTCCACAATTCCAGGTGCCCCAGAGCCCACCCTTCCAGCCTTAAGCTGATGGGAATGCCCATATCTCCAGAGTGGGAGTTCGATCCAGAACAGATGGGGAAAAATAAGCCAGGCAGAGACATCCCTCACAAGAGGCCACACCCTGCTCAGAATGGATCCAAAGACCTTGGGGAGAAGAGGGATGGGCTCAACAGTCACAGGTCAGCCTGAAGCATCATCTCAGTATGGTAGCACCTTTTAGATTCTGGGTGTAAAGAGGGAGAGCAAGAAACAGCTAAAATGCATTCATAGGGGCAAATGACAAGAGAAAACACTTGGTAAAGTACAAAGGCAAGAGTCTGGTTATAGGCATCTGCTCCCTTGACTGCCCTGTGTCACCTTCCTCTACTCCTTAGCATAGGATCCTTCCTGGAACCCCTCATTTCCTATTAGAAAGTCTGTCAATTCCTCTGGATTCTGTCAACTGTAGCAAAGGCCATTGTGGGAACTTTGTGTCACCTGGGAGGTCTGGAGCATTCTCAGCAGGGGCCTTCCCCATGTTTTCAAGAAAGGCAGGCAGTGCCTCACTCAAGACAGAGTTTTGCCTGAGCTTCAAAGGCAGCTGGTAGGTAGAGATGCAGGGGCAATATCCCTAGATGGTACTCTGCCTTTCAGGTGCCTGCCCACCCCACACTGCCCTTCATCCAAATCCCTTCTCTGGAAACTCTTAGATGAGGAACAGGAGGTTAGAATCTGACTTGTGAGGACTCTCCAGAGAGAGAATGAGGGGAAGTTAGAACTCAGCAGCCTACATGTACCCTCACATCTGGCCTGTAAGTCGGTCACAAGCAGTGCCAGCACTCTGGGCAATGGTGGTTCATGTTGGTTGGGATAAGATGTCCTGGAGGATAGAGGAAACCTCCAGACAGTCTGAAGTTGGGGGGCGGTAGAAGCAGTTCTGTTTTCTGTATTCCCACTCCATCTGTTTTGTCTGTTTCCTCTCAGGAGGATGGATGGTCAGTACCATTCTCTGTTCCATGTGGGGAAGGAGTGGAGATTAGAACAGATGTCTCCAGCCCCCAGACAGTGCTGAGCAAAGCTTTGCTGTGGGCTGTGAGGCTTCAGGAAGGGCTACCAGGAGACTCACAGTCTGAGGGAAAACAGAGGCAGATAGATAGTCAAAAGGGCCAGGCAGCTTCTTGATGCCTCCTTTGAGCTACCAGCTCAGGTTTGTGGGAAGTTGGTTCAAGACACAAAGAAATGTAACTTTTTAGGAGCGAAGCCACCTCAGAGTCACCTCTGTTTCCTTGACCTCCCTGGGCACACTTGGTGGGAGTCATGTTCATGATCAGGTCAGCTCTAGCCTTGCCCACTGTCCTCAGACTCAATCCACCCCAGACCCTGCTCCACTTTGGTGCCCTGTGGCTCTTTTGAGTGCTTCCTGGGAGACAGGCAGGGAGAAATCAGCAGAGAATAGTCCAGCAGGCCCAGCTGCCTGTTCTCAGGGCAGCAGCACCCCTCCCCCATCTCACAGCCACCCAGCCTGCCTTATCCAGCACCACAAAAGAGTGCTTGGGTGCCTCTTGCTCTCTCTGACATAGGTGTTCAGTGTACTGTGCACGCCTCCCATACAGCATGGCCGAGGGACAGACTGGGGGCTCCATGTGTCCATGTGCACCTCAGGAAGGGTCACATTTACTCCACTAATCCTTTTTAACACATCTACTGAAGGAAAAGGGTTACTAGGACTTCCTGATGATGACAAGAGGTGAAGTCTTGGGGGGCTGTGGGTCCCTGACCCTGAGAGCGCGGGACTCACCCCTGGGAGAGTCTTTTGTTCGTGCAGGGCACTCTGGGCCTTCAGGGCTGAATCTCGGGCACAGTATGTCAGGAAGGCACATCCTGAGGAGGCAGGAGAGACAGGGTAGGGGTGAGTCCTCAGTTTCCCCTTCCTCCCCAGGAGACTGATGCTAGTCTCTGCCTGTTGAGTTGGGGAGGCATTCTAAGGATTAAAAACTATATACCCTTTCTCTGGGGCAGAGACTTGGAGGTTAGGGAAATGGGAGAGCATCTGATGTGTTGAGAGACGGGACAGGAAGAGCTCTCTCCCTCCCTCCCTCCCTCCCTCCCTCCCTCCCTCCGTCTATCGTGGCCATCATCACCCTTTCCTCTTCCATTTTCCCCCCTACTCGTGTCTCCCAGACTCCACCAGAGGCAGGTGTAGGAGTGCACTGAGAAGGAAGGGAAAAGTAGCAGCCGGAAGTGCTTTTCTCCTGAGCCCAGGATAGCCAGAGCCGGTGTGCTCCTGAGTTCCCAGCATCTGGAGCTCTCCAAGTGCTGATCTTGGCCCAGAACAGCCCTTGGAGACACTTCCCGAGCATTTGCTTAATAACTTTCTAAGTCCTACAAACCTTGGCCAGTGTCAAAGCTCTCCATGTCCCTCTGCTCCTCGCCTTAGTCCTGGGCTACTCTGGTTTGGCTATACCCTATCTCACTCCTTCTAGGCTGAACCAGCTGGCCGACCATCTCAGCATTATCCGGGGCTATTCACACTGTCTGTTGTTTGTCCTATGCCATCAACACTCTTGTCTATTTCTAGTGCAGAGTATCTTTTAGCTTCCCCCCTTCAGTCCCTGTCACTCAACTGAGTTCTCATTCAAGTCCTCCATCGGGTCCCCAGCCCCTGAACTCTATTCCAGGCACTGCATCCCTCCGGCTTCCCTCATTTTTCCTCCTCGCAGCCCGGCCTGACCCCTCACCCTTGTGCAGACCGGTGTACTTGTCCTTGATGACAGTTAGCTCGAAGATCCGACCAAACTGCTCGAAGATGGGCTTCAGGTCCTTTTCCTCCAGATGCCTCGGGATCTGCCCCACAAACAGCTTGATGGCATCCGGCTCCTTCATTGGGGCGGCCCAGGAGGAGGGGCCAGGGGGGAGCAGGGAGAGGCCCAAAGACAAGGGAAGCTACCCAACCAGGAGGCAGGTGGCAGGGCCCAGGGGCCCAGCAGGGCCGGCTTTCCCTTTGGCCCCCAACCACAGTGCCAATCAGAGGAGGGGCTCTTCACACAAAGGAAGCCTGGGGAGTTGAGGGCTAGGGGTCAGGGGTGTAGGCAGATACTGTCAGGCCACCAGGGGGCATAGCCCAAACAAACAATCTCCCTCCCAGAGATCTGGCAAATATCCCAGGATGGGGGTCAGAGCAGCTAAGCCCAGGGGCGTTTGGGTAGTAGCAGAAGCGCTGGAACTCAGAGGGCCGGAGCAAAGGCACACATGCCAAAGAAGAAGTCAGCAGAGGGCAATAGGAAAGAGGCTAAGGGGCTAGGGAACTGATATGGTGGCCAGCAGCGTCATAAGGGGTTCCTGCTTCTGATGTGGGGCAGGTGACTCTTGTTGGCTTCCTAGGGAGGACACCTCCCTTGTGGCTGATCCTTCTGCTGGGTCCGAAGATCCCTGATGCCAAATGCTTGATCTCTGGTGGCGACAGGGCTCAGGGGTCCCTTCTGCCTCCTTCAGGTTCTCCTTCGACCCCCCCCTCCTACCCCCACCCTGGATGGTTCCCTGATCTGGGCTGCTGCTGGCTACTCCCGACACTAGGACTGTCTGCTTTCCCGGTCACCTGGGGTCCCGGAGCGCTGCTCTCCGGCCGCGCAGTCCTCAACAAAAACCTCCCCTCTCCACACCCCCCTCCCCACTCCCACCTCCTTTCCCCTGACATCAGTGATGTCAGTCTCAGGGGTGGAATACAAATTCTCTACTCTGGAGAGAGACGCACAACCCGTGGAAGAGCCACTCCCTCTTTCTAACTCTATCCTCCCTAGAAGAGCAGCTGGTCTTGATAACAACCCCTCCCCTGTCTTACTCCCCAATCAGGAGTTGAGCAATACACTAAAATAGAGAATTTATAGAGGAGCCCTAAGGTGGGGTCCATTGTTCCGGGGGGCTGGAGCTGTCCCTGGTGCTGGAAGAGGAAGCGAAGACCCAGGGGATGGAAGCTGGGGGTGGGGAGAAAAGGGGACACTGGCATTTGGGGAGCCTGAGAATGAAGACCCAAGGAAAGAAAAAGGAAGAGAAACCAGAGAGTAGGCAGGTTAAAGAACAGGAAGGAACCAGTCACAGGGTCTGGGGGAAACGACTGAGGCAGAGAGGGAAAATGCGAAGGGGTGTGGAGAAAGAGATCCGGGGAAGTGAGTGCAGAAAGAAGACCGCATAGTTTTCCAGAAAAGGAAGCGAGGGAAGCTATGGCAGTCTGGCATTTGCAGACACCCCCTTCCTTCTCTCTGGGGGGTTTGTGTGTGCATGGGCAGGAAGGCAGCTCTCACTTGTAAGAAGACCCTTGAAGACCAAGATTCTGTTTAATTCAGAGTCTCATGTGCGTCTTGCTCATACATAGTAGGTGTGACATGTGGGGACTCCTGATCCTTCTGTGGGAACAAGCACAGCTGCTGGGCTCCCCTTGAGGGCAGAGTACCCAGTTACTCCTTCCTTTGCTCAGAGTCAAATAAAAGGAGCCAACACACACACACACACACACACACACACACACACAGATGGTGGGACCATTATTCCCACCCCCTCCAAAAATTATTATACTTCTAAACCTGACCATGGGTTCCATGGTCCAGAGGAAGCTTGGCCCTCTCTGCTCCAGCCCTGCGCCTGCACGTGCTTAGTGCAGGTGGGTCTTTCCAAATGAGCTCTCAGGATAGCAGGTCCTGGCTCACCACATGCACTTCACAGGCAGCTTCTATAGAAGGCCTCGCTTCTCCTTGATTTTCCATCTAGGGTAGAGCAGATGTCTCTAGAGTGATGAGTGTCTCTGAGATTCCCAGATGAATCCTGGAGTCCTCCACACCTGACTTATCACAAGTGGGTTCTTCCTGTTAACTGAAATAACAGAACCACACCACAGGCATGGTTTCATTCTTTTTTAAAAAAACAAAAAAAACAAAAAAAAAACAAAAAAAAAAACCAACAACTTTATTTATTTATTTGTTTGTTTGCCTGGAACTACAGACAGTTGTTAGCTGCCATGTCGGTGCTGGGAATCGAACGCGGGTCCTCTGGAAGAGCAGACGGTGCTCTTAACCGCTGAGCCATCTCTCCAGCCCCTGTGAGAGTTTCTAATTTATTAAACACGTCACCCTATATGATCTGGATGAAGAAACCAAGACACGGAGTGGTTAAATAACTTGCCCAAGGTCATACAAAGTGGAGTATTGAGTCTGTTCCCTGAACTCCCACACCAAGCATTCCAAGTGAGAATGTAGTGATGTGACCTGGCCTTTTCCCTCTGTGCTTGCTGAAGCACTGTGAAAGTCTTAGTATTTCCCGCTACTGCCCCATTCCCTGGGGACCACTTCCACCTTCTTTAAGCGGTGTTTCTATGGCCTGAAGCTACATGTATATTTGAGTAGATGTCTCTGTGGAGACTTGTTTACACTGTATCATACAGATGCCCAGGTCCTCCCAATAGGGTGTCCTAAAATGGAACAAGAGGGTGAGGTCATAGGGGACTCCATGATGAGTGGTCAGGAGATGGGGCCAGGAAGTAGGAAGCTGTCTCTCTCCACAGGAACTTTCCATTCTCCAGTGCCACCCCCACTTCTCCCTTCTTTCTAGTCTGATCTTGGCATTTATGGAGATGCTAAACAGATCACACCCTGCCAACATGGGGCACCCTGCAGATGCGCCACTGATCTCATTACTGTGTGTCTTCTCAGCAGATCTGCCGCCTGCTGCTCATTCAGGCTTGGACCTAATCATATTAATTGAAATATCAAACATTCACAAAAATGAATTTCAATGACCCCCCCACACACACACACACACTCCAGATCCCAGGCAGAGAGCTGTAGGCAGTGGAGGATCTCAGCTCTTTGCTCAGTTTCCAGGCCAGATTGGTACTGTCGGTCTGAAAGAGACTCCCAAAGCTGAGTGGCAGCTGAGTGGGCAGGTCTCTGAAGCTCTTTCAGTCTGAGGGGATGAGAGCTCTGTGTGGTAAAGACTAAGGGGAGCACAGGAGTCTAGAGTCTACCCCAGGGGCTTCTCTTTGAGGAAATGAGGCTTCAGGCCTTATTCCCTCCAGAGATTTTCTTTGCCCACCACCCACAAGCTTGCTCTTTGCATTCCACTTCAGCCAAAGCTAGGCTGCCATGTATTAAAAGACTACTGACTTTAGGTACTAGAGAGATGACCATGCTCTTTCAGAGGACCTGGGTTCAATTCCCAGCACCTCTATCATGACTAACAACCATCTGTAACTCCAGCTCCAGGCCATCTGATGCCCTCTTCTGGCCTCTGCACAGCACATGGTACCCAAACATATATGTAGGTAAAACACCTATACACATAAAAAAATAAAAATAATTTTTAAATGTGGGGAAAGCGAGGTGGCACACACACCTATAATCTGAGAGCTGGGAGGCAGAGGCAGGTGGATCTCTGTGAGTTCCAGGCCATTCTGTTCTATAGAGCTATATAAAGAGATCCTGTCTCAACAACTACTCCCTAAAAGCTGCTAATTTTAAAAATTTCTTCTTATTATTTTTATTGATTGCTTATTACATTTATTATTATTATTTTGTTATTGGGGGCTGAGTGTGCCATGGCTTGCATGTAGAGGTCAGAAGACAACATTATGGAGTCATTTTTCTCCTCCTTTAAAAAATTTAAAATACGGGGGCTGGAGAGATGGCTCAGCGGTTAAGAGCACTGACTGCTCTTCCAGAGGACCAGGGTTCAATTCCCAACATCCACATAGTAGCTCACAACTGTCTGTAGTTCCAGTTCCCAGTTCAAGGCAAATAAATATGTAAATAAACATTTAAAAAAACAAGGATATCAGAAAAGCACAAAATAATGAAGAAAATAAATAATGGTTTCATTAAAAAAAAAATTTTAAATACATCTATTGATTTGTGCATAGCCTGTGTGTGCTGTAGTGAGCTGGGAGCCAAAGCCTGTATTGGCCTTTAGTATAGCCATGTTAGCTTAGCCATTTTCAGTTTATAAGTTAGCCATGTTTATAGGTCTCTGTTTCCCTCCCATTAATTAGCTATTTATCAGCAATTAAGTGACTGGTCCTAGGTTGCCAGGAATAGCTTCATCTTCTTGTCAGAAAGGAACACCTATGCAAATAAGTGCAGTTAACACATTCCACGATTAGGTTGCATACCAACCCTTTCCCAGTTGACCCTGCCAATTCCCTCTTTATATAGTAAAATAAAATTTCACAGCATGAACAGAGTACTGTCCTGCTGTGTCTTTCTTCGTGTCTCTTGTCCCTTTCATTCCTCCCCTCTAGCGGTCTTGGGTCTTGCTGGCCAGGACAATAGTGCATGTATGAAGGTCAAAGAGAAACCTTTAGGAGTCACTCCTCTTCTTCCGTCCGCCTTTCTGTGGGTTCTGGGGAATCAAATGCAGGTCTTTAGGTTTATGTAACGAGTGTTTTGCCCACTGATTATTTTGTGGGCTTGTTTATGTACTTATTTATTTGAGACAGGCTTTCTCTATGGCTGTCCTGGATCTCTCTACATACATTAACTGGCCTCAGACTCAGACCTTCTTGCCGATGCCTCTGAACTGCTAGGATTAAAGGTGTGTGCCACCTTGTCTGGCTTGTTTCCTGACCTTTTTTAAAAATTTTTTTTAAAATGTTTATTTTCATTTTATGTGAATTGTTTTGCCTGCATGTATAACTGTGTAAGGGTGTCAGGAGCCAAAACCTAACAGCCATTTTTCAGTTTATAAGTTAGCCTCTACAGCTAGCCATTTACCAGCAGTTTACACCCTAGATAGCCAGCCAGAAGACTACACCCTTTATTGTTTTAAGCTAGGCCATGAATCCAGGTGGCTCCCTTTGATCCTCTCAGACCAGCAGGTGACAATCTCCAGGCATTCAACTGAGATCAGATACATTTCCATATCAATTCTACCCTGTCTGTTACCCCTCCTCTCAGGCTTGCCACCTTTTTTGAATAACCCTCCCCTTTCTCTCTGCTATGTGCATTCTACACTCTGAGGTTCTACTTAAACCATGGCTAGAAGAATAAAGTGTGTCAGAGCTTGAGTGAAAATTCCTCCGTGTTCCTGTTTCTTCATTTGTCTCTCCCTAGTTTCAGGTCCACGTTGAAGACCCTGCTGGCTGGGGCATAAGGGTTAGGGTTAGGGTTAGGGGTAGGGTTAGGGTAATCTTGAAATTACAGACAGTTGTTAGCTGCCATGAGGAGGCTGGGAATCGAACTCAGGTCCTCAGGAAGAACAGTCAGTGCTCTTAACTGCTGAGCCATCTCTCCAGCCCTGATTCCTGACTTTTTAAGAATTATCTCTGTTTATTTCTTTGAGACAGGGTCTTCTGTATCCCAAGCTGGCCCAACCCTCACTGTGTAGCCCAAGGTGAACTTCTGTTCATCCAGCCTCCACTTCCCAAGTACTTGAGATTACAGGTATGAGCCTTTGTGTACAGTTTGTAAAATTACTTTTAAAAATAATTTTGAGTCAGGCAATGGTGGAGCATGTCTTTGATCCCAGCACCTGGGAGCAAAGGCAGGCAGATCTCTGAGTTCAAGATCAGCCTGGTCTACACAGTGAGTTCCAGGATAGCTGGAGGTACAGAGAAACCCTGTCTTGAGAAATCAAAACCTAAATAAATAAATGAATAAAAATTTGGAACTGTGAGTGGTGGTTCATGTCTCTAATCTCAGGATTTGGGAAGCAGATATAGACAAAACTCTGAGTTTATGATTATCCTGGTCTACACTGAGAGTTCCAGACCAGCCTGGGCTATAGTAAGATCCTGTGTTGTTTAAATCATTTTATGGAGCTGAGGAGATGGCTCAGAGGTAGAGTGCTTGTGGAGATATTTTGTTTGTGCTCTAACAAACAAAGCTTGTCTGAAGATCAGAGCTAGCCATTAGTTAACCAAAGAAGTCAGGCGGTAGTGGCACATATCTTTAATCCCAGCACTTGGGAGGAGAAAGTGTTAAAGTCGGCGCCCCAAAACAGAGAGCTTCACTCCGATATCGGGCACCAAAAAGAAGCTTTAATGAACATGAGCCCGTGGGTCACCAGCAAAAAGGGGAAGCCAGTGACCCCGAGCCCAAGGCTTACAGAGCTTTTAAGGGATGTTCTACGGGGGAGGGGAAAATGGAGTCATCACGGCTCAGCTCAGCTATCTGGTCGGGCCAGGTGCTCTTCGGAATTTGGGTGGGTAAACGAATTCCGGCACTATCTGAGAGCCCATCTGGTGCTTCCTCAAGTGCATCGAGTTGACTTCCTGGTGTGGGGCGTGAGAGCAAAGCACAGCATTCTTCCAGTAATCTTACAATTTAGTTTACAATTTAACAGCATAGATGATGAGTTTTCTTTTTACAATGGCCCTTTCTTAAAATGAGTTCACAATTTAACAGAACAGATGGTGGATTTCTTTCTACAATGGCCCTTCAAAAGCAGGAGTTCAAAGCCACCCTAGGTTTCAGGAGATTGATCCAGTCTGAAAGAGAAATAGAGCCAAGGGGTCTTTAATTCCAGCTCTTGGGATCTCAGGCCTTTGATCCCAACACTAGGGAGGTGCAGACAGGAAGTGATATGGCTGGGCTGAGAGAGGCATATAAGGTGGGAGGAGACAGGCATTATCATCACTATGGCTTGAGAGTCCTGGAGGTAAGTGGTGGCTGTGGCTGGGTCCTTAGACTCTCTGATCTTTCAGCATTTACCCTGATAGCTGGTTCTGGGTTTTTTTTTATTATTAAAATCAATTAGGGGGGCCTGGAAAAATGGCTCAGAGGTGAAGAGCGCTGACTGTTCTTCCAGAGATACTGAGTTCAATTCCCAGCAACCACATGGTGGCTCACAACCATCTATGATGACATCTGGTACCCTCTTCTGTATACTGCATACATAATACATAATTTTTTTTATTTAATTATTTTGCCTTGGTGTTTTGCCTGGAACTGGAACTACAGACAGTTGTGAGCTGTCATGTGGGTGCTGGGAATTGAACCCTGGTCCTCTGGAAGAGCAGATGGTTGAGCATCTTAACCACTGAGCCATCTCTCCAACCCCAAATAAATAAATAAATCTTTAAAAAAAAAATCAATTAGGGATGGTGCTAAAAGTGCTTACTATGAAAACATGAGGACCTGAATTGAGCTCAAGTTCTTAGCATTCACATAAAATGTTGGGTGAAGTGTTGTGACAGCAATTCCCTCACTGGACAGCCAGAGAATGTAGATTCCTACATTGCTGGGCCTTGCTTCCTAGTTAGCCTGGATGATCAGTGAGCTCTAAATTCAGTGAAAGGTAAGACAGTGAGTGACTAACACTGGACAATGACCTCTTGTTTCCACACATGTGCATAACACACACACACATGCACACATTTCATTTAACCTAAGTAATTCAAAATACTATTTCAACATGCAGGGCATATCAAGTTATTGAGATAGTTAACATTATCTTCTTCCATGAAGTCTTCAAGATCCAAGTGTATTTTAAATTTCTGTTATATCAACACAGCCACATCTCACACCTTCAAAAATTAAGAGACTGTGGCAGCCACACTATCTACAAGTCTGTGGATTTCATTGTAGCCTCTTTCTCTTCTGGGTAAAAGGAATTTGGTCTTAGCTGATGAAAGACCTCCTCGGAGGACTTTCCTTCAGGATGAGACCCCAAGACCCGAAGAACGAACCGAGACCATTCAGATGCAACAGCAAGAGGTTTAATGGGGGCAAAGGTACCTCCGGGCGGCAGTAACTCGGGGAGCTAACTGGCGCGATGAGGCTTTGTTCAGGGACTTTTTATAGCGTAGGGGAAGCGGGAAGCAGGCTTACAGAAGCAAAAGGCGTGGTTATAGTGGTTATAGGGAAAACAGAGAAATCATTTGCTCATTTAAACAACAACTCTTACTTATTGGATGAGGGCTTTGTGGCGGGGAGAAACGGCGGGAAGAAACAGTCGCTTGCTGGGAGGGGGAGTCTCTGATTACAGGCTTGTTGTGATATGCCGTCCCGATCACGTAGCTTCTTGTGGTATGCGGTCCTGGTCACGTAGCTTCTTGTTACCTGATGGTTTCTTACCTTTTACTATCTGCCTGGTCACAGGCTTGTGCTTGTGTGGGGAGGGACGGGGAAACCTGGGCATGTCTGGGTAAGCCAGGACAAGTCTTATCTACTGGATACCTAAACTGAATGCCTGGGTTTAACCCTAGAACCCAGAATCTTTCACTGATAGAAACTATCAGCCCTGGGTAATCATTGTTCTTGCTGGGAAAACATCATTTCTGGCAGATGGCAGTTTATCTCCCTCTCACCATTAACTCTTTCTCCTAAAAAACAGATAAACAGCTCAAATGATTGCTAACCCAGATGGCTCCTGGGAAGAGGCTTATAGTTGCTCACCTGCATCCTGCATCTGCTGTTCTGTCTCAAAATGTAGAGACCTAGGGCTGGGGAGATGGCTCAGGGGTTAAGAGCACTGACTATTCTTCCAGAGGACCTGAGTTCAATTCCCAGCACCCACATGGCAGCTCATGACTGTCCAGTTCCAGGGGACAACCTCACACAGACATACATGCAAGCAAAACACTAAGGCACATAAAATTAAAATAAATAAATTATTTTAAAAAATGTTTATGGGCTGGAGAGATGGCTTAAAGGTTAAGAGCACTAACTGTTCTTCCAGAGGTCCTGAGTTCAATTCCCAGCAACCACATGGTGGCTCAACCATCTATGATGACATCTGGTACCCTCTTCTGTATACTGTATGTGTAATAAATAAATATTTTAAAAAATGTAGAGACCTGCAGATCCCAGAGGGAGTCCTCTGTGGCCTAACAGCTTATTTCTCACGTATGTCTTTGCTGGGGGGGTGGGGGGTGGCAGCAGTTGTTCACAAGTCCCAAATACTTTTAGGATCCTGCCTCTCAGAAGGTCTTCTGGGCACCATCTCTGTGAACAGGAAATCAGATGTGTATGTGTGTTGACACGGGCTT
>PVIH01001410.1:0-237387 GCA_004025045.1 Sigmodon hispidus
AGAAATCAGTAGCCCTTCTATACACTAAAGATAGAAGAGCTGAAAAAGAAATAAGGGAAACATTACCCTTCATAATAGCTGCAAATAGTATTAAATACCTTGGAGTAACTATAACCAAAGAAGTAACAGACCTATTTGACAAAAATTTTAAATCATTGAAGAAAGAAATTGAAGAGGATATCAGAAAATGGAAAGCTCTTCCATGTTACTGGATTGGTAGAATCAACATAGTAAAAATGGCAATTCTACCAAAGGCAATCTACAGATTCAATGCACTGCCCATCAAAATCCCAACACAATATTTTTTTGGACCTTGAAAGAACAATACTCAATTTCATTTGGAATAACAGGAAAGCCAGGATTGCCAAAACAATTTTATTCAACAAAAGAACCTCAGGAGGTATCACCATCCCTGACTTCAAGCTATACTATAGAGCTACAGTAATAAAAAACCAGCCTGGTACTGGCATAAAAACAGACTTGTGGACCAATGGAATAGAATTGAGGATCCAGACATTAACCCAAAAACCTATGAACACCTGATCTTTGACAAAGAGGCCCAAAACATTCAATGGAAAAAAGACAGTATATTTAACAAATGGTGTTGGCATAGCTGGATGGAAGTGTGTAGAAAAATGCAAGCAGATCCGAGCCTGTCATCCTGCACAAAACTCAAATCCGAGTGGATCAAAGACCTCAACATAAACCCAGCCACTTTGAACTTGATAGAAAAGAAAGTGGGAAATACATTTCTACAAATTGGCACAGGCGACCACTTCCTAAATATAACACCAGTGGCACAGACATTAAGACCAACAATCAACAAGTGGGATCTCCTGAAGCTAGGAAGCTTCTGCAAAGCCAAGGACACTGTCAATAGGACTAAACGACAGCCTACAGAATGGGAAAAGATTTTCACCAACCCTACAAGTGATAGAGGACTGATCTCTAAGATATATAAAGAGCTCAAGAATCTAGAGCCCAAAACATTGAATAACTCAATCAAAAAATGGGGTACAGATCTAAAAAGGGAATTCTCAGCAGAGGAACTACGAATGGCTGAAAGGTACCTGAAAAAGTGCTCTTCATCTTTAGCCATCAGAAATGCAAATCAAAACAACTTTGAGATACCACCTAACACCTGGCTAAGATAAAAGGCACAGATGACAGCCTATGTTGGAGAGGATGCAGAGCAAGGGGAACACTCCTCCATTGTTGGTGGGAGTGTAAGCTTGTTCAGCCACTTTGGAATGCAATATGGTGGTTTCTCAGAAAACTGAGAATCAATCTCCCCAAGGACCCAGCAATACCACTTCTGGGTGTATACCCTAAAGAGGCACATTCACACTCCAAAGGTATTAGCTCAACTATGTTCATAGCAGCATTATTTGTAAGAGCAAGAACCTGGAAACAACCTAGATGTCCCTCAACTAAAGAATGGATTAACAAACTGTGGTACATCTACACAATGGAATACTACTCAACAGTAAGAAAAAATGATATCCTAAAATTTGCAGGCAAATGGATGGATTTGGAGAATATCCTCCTGAGCGAAGTATCACAAACTCAGAAAGATAAGCAGAGGGTGTACTCACTCATTAGTGGTCTCTAAACAAACAAATAAGAAAAAAAGCCAAGCATGCCCAAGCTGCAAACCACAACCACTGAACAGCTTGGGATCAGAAACACCCTGAAATGACCCTTCGGACCCCACTCCAACTACAGGAACACCTGACTGACTCTTGAGGGAAGGGGACAAAACTGGATTTGCCAGGAGTGGAGACTGATCTAAGCATTATTGGGTCAGTGGGACCATAGGACTGTCTGCTCCCTGCCCACGGAGGGGATGGGAAGTTGTGGAGAAGAAAAAATGACCTGATGTGGCGGGAGAGTGAAGGGACCTTGAGTAAGGATATACAGGGATGGAAAAAAAAATTCAGAGGGAAAGCTGAACACAAAGTAAATATATGTGTAGCAATCTTATTTGCATTATCACCCTTGATAAGTCATGCTTATGATTTTTATCTTCTTTATAGTTATTGTTAACTTATCAGCATTTTAAATTCATTTGACTGTTTTTCTTGATAAATACAAAATAAATAAAGAAGAAAAAATACATTTCAGAGATAGGAAAATGAAACAAAAAAAAGAAAGAAAGAAAAGTAATGCAGGTTAGACAGGGTCATTGGGACATGGCTTCCAGGTGCTGTAAATGGCTGATAGGAGGAAGTGAGCCCTGACCTAACCTGTTCTGTGTGAAGTCCTCTACCATTTATGATGTAACAGGAAGTCCTGACCAGACCCTAGCACACATTCCATGTTCCAGACTCCAGAAACATGGGCTAAATAAACTCTATTCTTTATCAATCACCTGCTTCCAGTTTGGTTATAGGACAAAAAATATATTGACAAACTATTAGTGTAAAATTTACCAGCTCAGTTTTTCAGTATTTATATGCATGCAGCTGTACCATCACCACCACCACAATAGTTATAAATATTTTTATAATTACCCCAAGAATTGTGTACCCTTTAGCTAACACTTCTCAGTTTTTGTCTCCTAAGTGCAGGAATGTTCCACTGTTCCCATCCCTTTCACTGTACAGTGATTTGAGAATCAATGGTGCTGAGCATCATTTTATGGACTGAAGAGCCATTTGCATTACAGCCTCCTTCTTTGGGGGTTCTAGCATCTTCTGGAGACCAGCTGAGATATCCAGCCTCATGGACTGAAAGACTACTTGATTCTTGGGACCTCTATTTGTAGGCAGCCATTGTTGGACTAGCCAGACCTCAGGCTGTAAGTCATTCTAACAAATTCCAGAGAAAGAGAGAGAGAGAGAGAGAGAGAGAGAGAGAGAGAGAGAGAGAGAGAGAGAGAGAGAGAGATTGTTTGAGATTGATTCTTTCCATAGGTTCTGTTCCTTTAAGTGGGTATACGGTGGTATCTCACTATCTTGGTTTTGTGATTGGGTCTCACCAGTTATCCAGGCTTGCCCTGAAATCACTATGTAGGCCAGCATGGCCTTGAACTTGTAAAACTCATGCTTCTGTTCCTAGGGGAAAAATGTATCAGTGTTTCCATCCCTTTCACTATATAGTAATTCGATAATCAATGGTGTTGAGCATTGTTTTATGGACTGAAGGGTTATCTGCATGTCTTCTTAGAGAAACTGTAGATACTTCACTCTTCTGACTGTTGTAATATTCTACTGGTTTGGTTTTATTTTGTTGAATGTCCCTAACACAATAAAATAAATACTGAAAAAAAGCCTTAAATGAAACTTCCTAGAATTTGGTGCGTGGTTATGAAGGCTTTGCTGACAATGCAGTAATACCACTGAGTTTTCAATGAATCCACCCAATAGGTCCTTATCTATATTCTCTCCTACATGCCCATGTCAGAATAGGAACATTAATAGTTTTCAAAATAGGAGAAAAAAGTAAAAGTCTAAATCCTCACAGCGGTTTATGACCAACTTGGGAACAGTACACAATTTTAAAGACAGACACTCTCCTCAAACTGTTCTTTATTCAATGGAACCATTAGAACAACTAAGGCTCTCCGGTGTTCTGGACACTCTTAGCTTGCTTCCTATCTGAAGTAAGGAGGATGTGATAGAATTATGGATCTTGCTGTTTTATATTCTTCACCAAACACCAAGCACTGAAGAGGACAGCAATGATCAACCCAAGTCGACAGCCTCACTTCACTGAGCCTAAATGAAAGGTGTAGCCACTTCACAACACTAACAGAATATTTATGGGTAAGCCACTGAACACAGCAGAATAGTTACATAGTCCCTAAGTGGCAAAACTGCCCAATTCTCCAAGAATGCTAATTATTTTAGTGCAAGGCAAAAAACATATTGGGTTATTTTCCCATATGGCTCATTATCACCTTTAAAGTCCTGTGAAATGTTTGTGCTATAAAAGGCCTAAGCAGCAATCCTACCTAACCCACCCCACAGCACTTGGCTAATTCGAAACTCAAATGACCCGAAGCTCTGCATCATTCGCTATGCAGTTACTACAAATGCCTTCAGGGTCTTAGTTACACGGATGTTAACTGTTAATTGCAGTAATCTTAGGTAACACTGTCTTGATACAGAAAACCATTTTTCTACATGTTATTTATTAGTTTAAAAAAAAAGCAATGCTTTGATGAGACAAATAGATCTGATCATATGGACATTATAAAGTATTAACTTGAAACTTGTCAGACAAAAGATGCAGACAAAGACTGAGGAAAACTTCAGTGCCTTAGCACAAAAGGACTGGTATGTTTTAAAGGTTCTGTATCATCAATCATAAATCACAGGCAAGACCAAAAATGTCATCAATACCTATTATGATAATGGGGTGTTGAAAAACAAAGTCTTCAACAGCTGTTCTTCTAATGATCCAATCAGATGTGTTAAAGTCTGAAGGGCAGAGGATTCTAACAACCAACAGTTAAGATAAATAAGTTTAAATTGTGTCTTGTGATAAATACTTTTGAAGTTATATACTTTGGCTCTGTAGTTTTGTTTTATTTTAAGAAGGCTCTCTGGTTATTATTACTTTGCTGACTGCCCCACCTGGTCCTTATACACATTCCAGGATTTCATAGCAAAGAGATCAAGAAAAAGGACACAGATTAGAAAAATTGGTAACAGCTTTAAAAACTTTCATTGGTTTCCTTGACCTAGTCTAAGGAGTTTCCCAGTGTAAGGTCACCACGTTAAGAATGAATCACTACTTGCAAGAGATACATATGCTCACATCAAAGTTTCTTAGATGACCTTTAGCATGGCCTGGGCCATTTCTTTGAAGAAATCTAATCACTCTAGAGGAAAGAATTTATATAAATATGTTAATCTTACAGGACATTAAAAAGAAAAGCTAAAGAAGCTTGGATTTCTGCCTTGCATTCTTCAGTCTGTTTCTGCTGTGTCTATGCCTCTCATAGATTCACAGATGAAGAGGAGAAGAGGGGCTTCCTTCTCAGTCTTCAAAAAATGTTAACGAAATGTGGCCAGGAGAGGGATTGGGGGGGGGGAGACACATGAGAGACTGAGACTGTAGGGTTTGGGCGCTTCTTTCTTCTATTTTAGGGGGTCTTTAGCCTACTGGATATTATCAGCCACATCCAAGGAAGGCTGTGGCACTTCAGTTAACTGACTATGAAAACAGCCTCACAGATGTGCCCAGATGTGCCCTTTATTGATCTTTTAGGCAGCTCTCAATTTAGTCAGACTGGCAATCAAGATCAACCATCAGATATGTATTAACGACAATTCTTTGTACCTGTCAAAGACCTAAGGAAGCCAGGATTCAGAACAGAACCAAACCAATAAAACTATAGCCTATGATCTGAATCTGATATACAGTTTATTTTCATACAATTTTTGAGCACATGGTCACTGGCCAATTGTTTATGATTTGTCAATGCCTGCTCTCATGATATAAGAAAGGGCTAACTAGTTAGGACAGAGCCAAATGGGCAATAAAGCCTTTAGTGTCTAGAACATTAGCTATTTGGCATGTCATACAAAAGGCTGCCAACCTCAGATCTAATTTCTGCCCATTGTTAACTGTGATGACTATAAAATGTATGCTGTGGATACATGCTGCAGTAGTCCAAGTTAGGATGTCAGCTCTAGTTCTGGGGAGTATTCTCTTTTGGTTGTTGACTGCCATCAGCTGTATATTCAAACAGCAGGAGACCAAGGAGTTCTTAGAGTCCGCATGAGGGCCATAACGAGGACATTACCTTAAGGTGATTTGATTTCATACCAAAGGACCCACTTCCAAATACTGTCATGATGGCACTAGGATTTCAACATAAGCATCTAAAGTGAGACACATCCAAGCTATTGCATTAAGACACCCAGCACCTATTACTGCAGCCCCCCCCACTTCCCAACACAAACCTTAAATATGATTGTATATCCACCCATGATCTCCTCTCTCATGCAGAAGCTGAATCTTCAATTGTATTGATTAGTGGTATTAAGAGGCTAGAAGCTTAATCTGACTGTGTTGGAGACAGAACCTTTGCAAGTCAACTACCTTAGTTAACAGGGTGGATCATTGTCCAATCCTACTGGCTTTACAACACACACACACACACACACACACACAATATCACATGTGATACTATCTATGTGCTACTACAGGACATAATTAAGGCAAATTAGAACCTTGCTGGATGTGTGTATGGGATAGACAGTGTAGAACTGTATCCCTGTGATCAATCCAAACATTCTGCCAGTGTCTTGTCTTGGGGGGGGGGAGTAATATGCACCTACTGTACATGAGAGGCCTTACACCAATCAGACAATTGTTTCATGCCTGAGTTACCATCTTTCCTAACAGCCTACCTGATGCACTCTGATTTGCTACTACCCATTCAGTTTCCAGGAAGAGTCAAGGTACAACTGTGTGCCATGTGGGTTCTTCCACATCCAAAACTAATGCTATCTTAAAGGGTCTCTCTGCTACTGAATCTGTAGTTTTTAAAGCAAATTAAATGGTATTAAATGACATGAACTTACCGGCACTATTAAAGTAGTGCTGTTGTCCTGGATACCCAACATTGAAGGAAAAAAGACCTGTGCACAAAGGAAATCAACATTTTAATAGAGGTTATGAGGTTTTAACAGCTTATCTTTCTAACAATTATGCAGTTCTTTGTGAGAAAGCCCAGGGTCCCTTTAAATGACTTCTAAACAACTGATAAAATAAACTTCATACTTTTGAAGCCAACCTTTCAGGGAAAAGTGAGTGTGTTTGTATGTGTGTGTTGTGTGTGTGTGTGTAGGTGGCTGTCAATGAAATCTATCTATAATTTACATGCACTGTGATTCCTTAAAGGTTCAAGGTGACTGATGACAGCAGGTGATTTTTGCTTTGCAGGACTCCAGGCTTGGACTCCAAAGCCACTATTAAAAAAAATAAAATAAAATAAAAAAACTAAAAAACAAAACAGACATGCTGTGATGAGAAAAAGCCTTCTCCCAACATACATATTTGGGGAGCCATGTCCCCCTACCCTTCCTAAGGGACTCTCTCCCACAGAGAGAAAGAGGCCCAGGGACACTCCCTAGATGATCCATTTCTTTCAAAACAAAAAGTTAGGTTTTATACTCTTGGCTATTTTCTACAAGCTCCTATGCCATTTCTATTTGAGGTTCACTATGCATCCTTTCTCTGTTTTCATCAGAGAGCAATTTGCAGGCTGTTTTTCAACTTAATTTTCTTTCTGTGTCACTTTAAAAAAAAAGATTGATGTAAAAACTTCTGCACAGAAAAGAGCTATGATCTTAAGAAAGTTTTAGTGCTAAAATTGTGGGGCAAATGCTTATTGAAAATTAAACTAATCTGTATCAAAAATCTTTAGTTTGTCTGCAGAGAGCCTTAAAAACCGTTAAATCTTAAGACACAGAAAAGTGGACCAAGAGATGCACTCTCTCCCTTTATCAGCATTCATTACCAAAGAGGTCCCATCCAACTGCGTCCAATGGTGCTGCGAATGTGATAGAGCAGGGCAGTGTTAGGGAAGGCCTCCTCTGTAAGGCTACAGTAATGGGCAAACGTGCAAAAATGGGAATCTGTATAGATGCAGCACAGCCTGTAAAAAATCACCACAACAACCTGCTAGGAAAGGCTACGGGGCAGGGCCCAGAAAGCTTTCAAAATGCCATGAATATTATATGGTTCTCAAGAACAACAGTCATTGGCACAAACTGTGAAAACAACTTATTTATGGTTCAAGAAAAGGTAAAATAGTCTCAGAAGATTTCCCATGAATAAAAGATGAAATATTAGAATGCACATGGTCTATAAAATAAGTGTTTGCAAAACACTTGCCTTACAAGTCAAAGTCAGTACAGTATTTTATATTAAAGGGTCTAAATGCATTCACTACTAAATAAAACAATTTCATTCAACATCAACTTGGGGTGGGGAGAAATAATGAAAAATAAAAAAGCAAAGAAAAGAAAAAGCAGGAACCAAACCTCAAGAGATAAATCATATGGCTTGGTTTCCTATGAATATAACATCTTGCCCACCAAGGACCTGGTGGTCATTCTCAACTCTTCAATTACTGGGCTGGCCCTGTACTCCACCCTAGGCTTGCTTTCTTTCTGTAACCTTGCCAGACATGCTTATTAATTCAACATATTTTAGAGAAAAATATATTATTGTAAACTCACACTTGAAGGAAAATTAAAGTTTTCTGTGATGCATTAGGGCTGAGAGTAAAAGTCTATACCAGCATTTGTTTCTGTGAACACCACAGAATTGAAATTTGGGGTTGTATTCTCCTTTGTGGAACAATGTGAGGACTTGAGATGGCAGTCTTGTTAACTCTTGGTTTATCTGAGTATATGAGGACATTTCTAAAGTGAACCATGAAGAATCTTGGGGCTGCACATAAAATGAAGATGAACTTCTAATGGTTGCTGTTTACCTGTAGATGTCTCCATGATTTTCTTCAGAGGCCCCCGGGTGTACATCAGTCCAACCAGAATGCCGGCCAGATGCCCAGCAAAGGAAGTCCTAGGAGGGAAGGAGAGCCTTAGTGAGTGTTTATTCTGTGGCTGATTAGAGACGTTCTGTCTTCTCAATAGCCCAGTGTGTGCCAATTAGTCATCGTCTGCAAGCTTTGTTTCACACTGACCCTTTTATGCTGAGTAGCATTTAACTCAGTCCAAAGAACATTTCCTACCTTAAAAGAAAAACAAAACAAAACAAAAACCCAAAAAAAACAAAACAGAACAATGAATAACAATGTCCACACATTTAAAATGCATCACCATCCTTAACTGAAGCAAATCTGTTTGTTTCTCTGCTTCTGTCAAGACAAGCCATTGAATTACTTCCAGTTCTTCCCTGGACCTCTTATCACCATCACAAAATATCAATAAAATCAGTTTTCTCTTCAGAATTAAATCTGGACTGCCCAGCCATTGTGAGAGACAGTGTCTATGCCTGCTCACAGCACAGCAGACAGCTGTGTGTTTATGCGCAATTGACCAGTAGTAATCAGCCACCACACTCCGGACAGATGCCTTCATGTACTTCCCCTCCGTTTGTTTTCAGGAAGATATTTTTTTTTTTCACTCAGCAAAAACAACAGTTAAAAGACTTCAAGGTGGGTTGGGCATTGAATGGCTCTACTTTTCTGAAATTACCAGGGAAGTCTGGCAATCACTTATAAAATAGATTTTCAGATGCACACATCTATCAACACAGCAGTATTTCTAGAGGCCTGTGGTACTTCCAGGTTGGTTGTGGCCTGGGCACTATGTCTGTGGAGTTCACCTGGCCCACGCTTAAGAATTACTAGGGATTAACTGAGCTGCATGTTTCACCACCAACATGGCTGAGTTCCTCACGTCAAATATCTGGTCAACTATCAATTAACTACCAGGCACCATGTCAACACACATAAATGTGCACAACTAGCCTTTTTCTGAGGTCCCATTTCCATACAGCTGGTAAGCTCCAGCTTGTGAGGTTAGTCATACTCAGTGACACTTTACCCCTTCCCACCCTAGCTATGAATGTCCTTACTGGTTCCTGAGTAAACTACTTGGAAAAGTCCAGCCCTGCATGCAAGGTGAGGATCAGATAAATATATGTTGAATGAGCAAAAGAAAAACAGCTAATATGCCCTGGAGCTTTCTTTCCAGTGCAGTATTCAGCCAGAGTGCAAGTCATGTTACTACCTTCCTCTGACATCCACTGGCTTACTTACAGAACACCATGTATGCATTTGCCTCCAGTGCCAGCCCGTTCACCTCTTCCCTGTAGCCCCAGGACCCACTACACTCATCTCCACACATCTGCTTGACTGCCTATCTCTGGAAACCATGAGCTCCCTCTTCCACTACCTACCCTCAGGAATGTTCCTGCTACATAGCACATCCTCAGCTATATTTGTTGGCTAAAGGCCTATCATTTTCATCAAAAATCTACCTTATGCTATTTAGAACCTGATAATAAAAATACAGGATTGGTTCAGCGTTTTCCATGTTATGGGAAGGACTAGAGGAACTGTGCTTTTTGTTAGGGTGATCCCACCCCGTGTTTTTTTATTCTCTATTCAATCACCACCATCAGCAATAACACACACACAACTCCACCTAGCCAGAGTGAGAAAAGTAGTAGTTTAAAGGAACAAAACTCTTTGATTTAAGAAAAAATTGACTTCAATTTAACTAAATGGAACTTTATTTTTAAAGAATCAGTAATTTTGAAACATTCCAAACCAAGCTTCATGGTGAATCATACAGACATAAAATAAAATGGAAGGAAGTTATAATTTAAAATCCAACCTATTAGACAATTAATCTTAAATCTCATTTACAGTTTGGAGCATAATACAGTAAAATTAATTCCTTATCTTTATAATGGGTTTTCAGAAGTTTGAGTTATAATCTAATGGCTCTGATATAATTAAAATAGGAAAGGGGAACACACAGCATCCTCCTCAAACCCTGGACAGAGGCACAAAGCTCTTACCACATGAAAATCAGCTATTGTTACTACTTCATTTATGCTCAAAAAAGTGTTCATTTTTAAAATTAAAAAAAAAAACCTGATATGATCTTAATCAAAACCAGGTATCTCACATCACACAGCAAAGGGGCCGCAGAAAAATGAAATATAGCTTGATTTAAAGTCAACCTCAACTTCCCTTGTAGTTGGCAGCCATTCACTAGAATGCCTTCCTTTACGATACAGATGTCCTGAGTGCAAGAGACTGAGCTGGGAGGTTACCTTTGGGAACAGAAAGAAGCCTGGGACTTCTATGGGAAAGACAGGACAAGTCTGAAAGGGATCTCTTTGAAAACTCTGTGTTATGACTGTCTTAGTAATTGTCCTCTGTGCTGAGATGAAATACTTGACTGAACCAACTTAAGGAAGCATTTTCTGCTCAGACCTTGAAACAGCAGGACAGGACCTTGAGGCAACGGATCACACCATATCTAGTCAGGAATGGGATGGTTAAGGTGGTTTCTTCGGAATGGGATGGTTAAGGTGGTTTCTTCGGAATGGGATGGTTAAGGTGGTTTCTTCCTACCCCAATTAGCTTAAGCTAGATAATGCTTCACAAGCAAGCTTGTCTCTCTGCTGAGTCTAGACCCTGCCAAGTTGGTAATCAATATTAACCAATCACAATTCTGTCCCTTGTCGACTTGACACTTAAATGCATAACTTTTACATCATAATCACCCTCCTCTTGTCCCCTTAGATCATGGCCATTTAATAGTACAGAATATATTTGGTACAACTTTGAAAGCTTGCGTAGTCTTTTGATTCCAACACTGAAACTCCAGGCAATCTCTTGTCTGTGAGCCTCCATAAAACAAAAACAAGTGTCACACTTCTGATATATAGTGGCACAGGGCATACATCCCAATTACTGTTCTGTTCTCAGAACATGGGAAGGAAACTACCACACTGTCACACAAATGGCCTCAAGCCAGGCCCGAATAGCATCCTTGTTACCCTCTGAAACTTCCTGGGCTGAATGTCCACTGTACACATTTCTCTTCAAATGAAATTCTTTGTATTTCAGGCACCCACTAAAATGGTCCATTAAACTCTGTTCATGGTAACCAAGGTTTTTCTAACTCCAAAATCTTCCACAGTCCTTTAAACAAATTCAAAAGGCTTGGGAATCACATGGTTAGGCACATCACAGCAATGGATCCGCTTCTCAGTATCAGTTTTTATATTCGTTACTTTTTTCTGCTACTGTAATAAAATATCGGCCAAAATAAACTTGAAAATGGAAGGACTTTTGCCTTAGTTTTGAGGGTACAGCTCATCACAGCTCCAGAAATCACAGTGATAACTTGAAGCAGTTGGTTGTGATGTACCCACAATCAAGAGCAGACAGGAATGCATGCTGGTGCTCGGCTCCCTTCATTTTTATTCACTTCAAGACCCCAGCCCAATTAATGAGGGCTTCCTACCTAAATCACCCTGATCTAGACAGTCTCTCCCAGGCATTCCCCAAGGCTAACTGAATCTTAGGTCACAGGAGTGTCCAGAGCTTATCTTCTAGATGGGTTGAGATCCTGTCAGAATGTCAACCCTTACAAACTATCACAGTAAGTGTAATTGTAAATGCTCAACAGAAATCCTCATCTCCAGGTTAGCTATTTGTTTTCAGCTGTATAGAAACCGACATCAACAACCTGGAGTGAAACACCTAGCTACCAGAGGAAGCATCTCAGAGACTAGCTTCATGCCCATGTGGTTGTACAGTACCCTGAGAAAACACTTATCCTGGGTAATGCCTCCTATTTGTAATCTCAAAATTAGAAGTAGACATAGCAGGGTGACCATGAGTTTCAGGCCAGCCTAGGCTACACAGTGAGTCTCAGACCATCCTAGGCAAAAAAAATAGTGAGATCTTGTCTCAAAAATAAACATAAAACAATAGTGACAAAAATTATTTTAGTAATAAAATTACTGCAAGAGGCAGCCATTTATTCAAAGTACTTGAGTTTATCAATTGTCCAAATTCTTCATTTTGTTGCTGTTCCTCCAGCTCGTTTTCTGGGTTCACTGTCCTCCTTGCTACAATGTAACTCTTAGCAATTCTTTCAGCTATTGTCTGGGTGTCCTAAAAGGTCTTTATTTTTAGTAACCTCTGATACCTAAGTCAGGATCGACTGCTGCTGCTAATAAGTGGAGGCAGCCACCTCCTCCATACATGATCTGTCTTTTCTCCTAGCTTTTAAGATCTTCTCTTTACATTGGACATGAGGTCACAACACCACTATCATTCTAGTTTCACATTTGTTTTACTTAACCTGCTTACAGATTGCTATGATTTTTGATATGTAACCCTCTCATGTGTTTCTATAGTTAAAAACATTCTCAGCCACAGCCATTTATTGATATGTGGCTCTTTTTTTATTTGTTGACATATATTTACATGGATATGTAAGGGGAAAAAAACAAAAAATAAAAGTGAAGAAGTTACAATCAATGTCACTACATATGACTTATTAGAAGAATAATGGGAGAAAGGCATCTTCTGAACAAAATTAAAACTAAGATATTACAGATTTCGGTTATGTAAATGATATGCAGTTATCATTAAAACCAAAATGTTCTTCCCTATGGAGGGAGTCACCATAAACTGACTGCCACCCTTTAAGAGAACATTTGTAAGGGTGAGCTAAATTGCTATGTTTGAATGTGCTACTGTTAAAATATCAAAATCTGGAGCTGGAATTGAAAGCTGTCAAGCTCTAAAAGCCCTCCTCTGTTAAATGGCAAATTCTCCCCACAGCTGGAGAGAGTCTCCTCTCAAGCATGGCTCAGAAAGCAGACAGTGTATTACTACAGACAGTGTTTCGCAGTATGAGCAGAGCCAGTGGCCTCATTAAGGGCACAGGTTTACGGAGATACAGCGTTGGACAAGATAAGAGAAGATGTAAGGGAAAGGGCCTAAGCACTTGTCATAATTTCTTCCTGTAAAAGCTATTAACACCAGTTGCAGACTGAGCTGATCAGAAGCTCTGGGGCTTGGGGAATGGAATAAATGGTCTCTGGTTAGCAGAGCAAGGACGTGACAGAGTGAGCCTTTCTGACAGTTCTGAATATTAATGCCACGGGAGAATATTTTACTGTTTCTTCCCAAGATAAACTGTCCCTAAAAGGCCTATTTTCTGTGCTTCATGACCTCCCTGACCACTTAACCAGTATGTAATTTTGGCCATGCAATCCAGGAAGGACTTAGTCTGTAAACTTTACCATGTCTCCCCACCTTCTGTGCCATCACATGTACAGAAGCTCCTTTCTGAGGCTCTCTAAAGGCAACAGCTATCTATATACCTGTGCCTTTAAAACACACACACACACACACACACACACACACACACACACAATGGCACCTGCACACATAGGACTGGCAACAGACTTCTACTAAGGCCTTCTGCTTGAGAGTCTATCTAATGAAATCTGCATAGAAATTAGGGAAAGCAGAGGAAAGACTACCCGGGGAGGTGGAGTGTGGAGGGGATGAAAGACAAAATGGGGCCCAAATGACTGAAGTCTGATAATTTATTGTATAGAAATGGCTCTTACAGTTCCATATATTTGAATGCTTGGTCACTAGGAAGCAACACTATTAGGAGGTGTGGCCTTGCTGGAGGAGATATGTCACTGGGGGGTGGGTGTTGAGGTTTTAGAAGCTCAAGCCAGGCCCAGTGTCTGTGTCTCTTCCTGCTCTTGGTTCCTTCTCCAGGACCATGTCTGCCTGAGTTTAATACCATGATGATAATGAACTAAACCTCTGAGCCTGCAAGTCATCAACATCTAAATAGTTTTCTTTAAAGAGTTTTTGTGGTCAAGGTGTCTCTTCATAGCAACTAAAACCCTAACAACATGTGTGCAAAACCATCATAACAAAGTTTTAGTATGTTAACAAATAATAATAATAATAATAATAATAATAATAATAATAATAATAAATGGGTGTCCTGCAAAGGTAGAGAAACCTTTCCAAGGGCCTAGATGATACCTGGCAATTTCCTAGCTGTCAATTCCGCCTGCCTATACCAGGCACAGGACTTTTTATGCTGCGTCAATAAGAAATGCTTTATTTACTCAAATATTTATCAATTGATTAACATATAAAGAAGTTAACATAGTCTCTTTTTCCTGAAGCTTATAATCTACTGAGGCAGACAAGACAAATGCAAGGAGCAGAAAGACACAGAAACAGTAAGTTGTACGTGTAAGAAAGCAGTTTACTTTCCATGGAGTGGTAGGGTGATTTCTCAAGTGTCATTTTAAAGTGACTGCAGGAGAGAGGGCTCAGCGGTTAAGAGCACTGACTGTTCTTCCAGAGGACCTGAGTTCGATTCCCAGCATCCGCATGGCAGCTAACAACTGTCTGTAATTGCAAGATCTGACACCGTTACACAGTTATACATGCAGGCAAAACACCAATTCACATAAAATAAAAATAAATATTAAAAAAATAAGTGACTATAGGATTTGGAGCTGGCACCCTCAGAGGTAGTATACTGGCATTTTCTAATTAGTGGTTGAAGTGGTACCATCCACAACGGGCTGGTGGTCCTGGGTTCTATAACAAAGCAGGCTGAGCAAAGCAGAAGGAGCAAGCAGGTAAAGCAGCACTCCTTGCTGCTGCATTAGCACCTGCCGACAAGTTCCGGCCCAGTCTGAGTTCCTGCCTCAGCTTCCATCAGTGAACTGTGACTCAGAATATGTAAGTCAAATAAATCCTTTTCTCCTCAAGATGCTTTTGGTCCTACTTTGGAGGCAGAATGAAATCACTTGCTAATAGATTCAGTATAGAAAGTAAGGAAAAGAAGACATGGAGGATTCGGAGTGATGGACCCACTAACAGAGATGAGGGAGACTAGAAAAAGCAAATGGAAAGATGTAGGACCACAGGAGACCTCAGTTTTAATAAGTTCATTGAGATGCCTATAAGGCAGGATGCTAGTTGGTGAACTGGAAATTAAAGAGTGACTCAAAATATTACTCCAAGTTCTATTTTATTCCACTCTTAGAATATCTGTGTACCTTTGTATTTTTATGTGCACCATGTAATACTATAGTACAAATCATATACATAAATACACATGTATAAAAATAAGACTTTAAGAAAATGCATAAAAACAGGGGGCTGGTGACCTTGCCTTATTTTTTCATATGTTTTATGATAGTATTTTGGTAATTGTATTGTTTTAAGAGATGAGGAGACAGAAGAAAGTGAGAAAGGTTCTCTATTTAAGAAGTGTTTCTCATTAATGTGGTAGATAATTCTTTCAAATACTTTTGCTGCTGTCAGGGTAGGTTCTAAGAACACCCACCATCCTCCTTTCTAAACAACACTCTAAATCAAAACCATAGTGTCTTAATCTGCGTATCTTCAGAATCTCCTTCCGAGCAAAATGGAAAGTTGTGCAATGCAAGGAAAATTGATTGCAAAATAAATGAATCTCTAACAAAAGTTAAATATCAATAGATTCTGCAAATATCAGTTCTAGCCTATCCAGACACTTCTCCTGGCCAAGCACATCCTTGATTTATTTTCCCCCCATCTTCATGTCTGATGCTGAGGAAACCCCACTTGTTAATAAACCTGCCATCTGCCTGTGACAGACAGACACACAGACACACACTGCTTCTGAAGCAGTACAATGACAGGTGAGCTCAGGAGCTGTAGCACAGTGCTTATACGGCCTACTCTGACATTTCCAGAGTCCACACAGCCTTGCCTCTCTCCCACTGGACTGGTTCAAGCTCCCCTTGGCTCAGGATTCTGGCTAGAGTGTGACAACCATGGCTGCCTATCATGCAAACCAACAGCCATCTCCCAACCCTTTGGTAGCTCCTTAGCGTTGCTAGCGTAGGATGCTTCAAGGTTTGTAGACCCATAGCATGGTTCTCATCCTCTCCAGCCTTCCCTCTCTTGCCAGTCCCCAACCCTTCACTGGACCACTCTCAAGGCTACATTTTCACACTTCAGGACTTGGCAGGCACAATTCAGTTAGTTCCCTTTGGCTGCTAACCCCAGCAAAGCCCTGGGCCTGGGCTTCCCTTAGGAGTGCTGTCCTGGTTTCTGCAGTGTCCTCTGGAGTTTCCTGTGCTGTTAAACTGTCCGTCATCACCCTGCAGCTGAAACACTACAATGCTGAGACAATGTTCCCTATAACCCAAGTATATAGAAATGTTCCCTTTTATTCTTGAAATGAAATTTCTAAACAATACTCCACATGCATAGACTTTCTCAAGTTCAGTTAAACACAATCAAAACTCAACAAAATCCTGTAATCCTCCCTGTAAAAGTAAGAGAAAATAAAAAGTAACATGATAATTAATGTGAATTATAAATGTTCCAGCAAAGCACTACCAGAGACACATAAGGCAAGCCTTCCCTTTCACCTATTATGGCATCAAAATGAAAATGGGAATAACAATTGCAGGCTGTTTTCCAGCAGGGCTTTCTGTGACTAGCATCACATGTTGGTTCCAATGCAGAGATGATTTCATAGGAAAGTAACCAACTCTTAATATCAAACAGAGCAAAGTACAATGTTCACTCAATTTACATTTAAAATTCAATTTACAACTGTCCTGGAAGAGTCATTATATATTAATTCTATGTCCCAAAAGTTCTCCATATTTACATTAAAAGCACAATTAAGACTTTGGCTCAGGTAATCATAAATAGGTTTTTCACCTGTACAAGTCCTCAACAAAATGTGTACAGGTATGAGTGTGTACATGCATGCACACACATGGGACCATTCTTGTAGGGGACAATTCTACAAGCTGTAAGATAGGGAGTGTCTTTGGTTCCACTACAACAAATGCCAATAGCTCCCCTACTAATCATTATGACAACTAAAAACAACCCTATACATTTCCAAAGCCACTCATCTCAATGGAAAACATGGGCTTCCCATTAATGTTTATTTAATCGATGACCTTTATTCACCAGATCTCACAAATTTTTCTTTTCAAAGCATTTCTCATGTAAATTTACTGTGCACAAATTCCTAGGATTCCTAGTAAAGCTGTAACATATAGAAGTGATAGAGAGAAAACTTTCCCCCCACAACTGAAATGCACATGGGGAATGGGAAGGTTTGAAAGAGGCTGCAATCACTTCCATACCGTGCTCTGGTAGAGTAAACTCAACTTGGCACGTGAAAATATCCTGCCATCTGTTATCACTAGAGACAGAAATGCTTCTGGAGCCCACATGACTATTTGCCTATCACCTCCAAAAAGTAAGCAAAAAAAATCAGAGAGGAGTAAGAATGTTTATAGTCTGATCTTAGAATTTGCTACTGTGATGAAGTAAACAATGTTCTCATGAGCTCAGCCCTTTGAAGGTGTTTTCAGAACTAGCAACCACTGGCCCTTTGGTACCCGTGTTCACATCCATCAATGGGGCAAGGGAGACAGATTCAACACTGGGGATGAGACAATGGCTTCTGTATTTCCACTGCACACATGGTAACATGTGTTCTGGGCTTTCTTTCCCAGGTCCACATCTTGGTCTGTTGATTCTCATGGCTGCACATCTGAATCTCATGAAGAGGTTTCCACAGTTACTTGGACCTTGATATTGCTTTGTTTGTAATTTCTGGTGATTTTTACACCCCTGAGTGATTCTACTGTATTAAAGATTGTTATCGTAACCCCAAATTCTAGATCCTAGGTATCAGTTCATACATTAGACTAGTAAAGAAAATAAGTTACCACATAGAAATGACACCTGTGTCTGCTGCTAAGCTCGTCTTATTGAATATATACTGTTGTTACATGGGACAACTTGGCAGATGCAAATAAGGAAGTATAAAGTTCTTCCAAAGATTTACAAGTTTTTTGGGCTAATAAAAACCCAGTGAGAGGCTAGAGGGATGAATCTGTGGTTAAGGAAATTTCTGCCTTTGCAGAGGACCCAGGGTCAGTTTCTAGCACTTACACAGTAGCTCATCACCAGCTATAACTCCAGCCCCAGAGCATCCAATGTCCTCTTCTTATCTCCATGGGAACTATATACATGTAGTACACATACAAACATACATGCAAACACTCATTCATGTAAAATAAAAAAAATAAATCAAGAAAAACATGGTAAGTCCGTTAACTTATATGTACACAAGTCACATGGGACAAGATGATGGCAATGGTAGTTTGGGAAACCCCTGGATACACATATTCAACAAAAAACTGAGAAGCAAGTTGGACTATAAAGTTATCTTAAATTTTCAGCAGAAAACAAATACTGCTTATAGTTATATCTAGAATGAATAGAAGTTTTGACAATAAAAACTGAAATGCTACTACATGACTCAAAGACCTGGGCATACTATCAGTATTGCATGCTATGAGTAAACTAACAATACCACATCATGCTTCCTGAAAGCTTTATGTACCTGTTAATGATAAAAAAAGAATACAGAACAATTAGCTATACAGTTCTGAAAAGTGTCCATCAGAGCAGATTCTGTTTCTGCAATTCAGCCTGCAACACTGGACATCTCCCAAAGGTAGGGGCACATAGTCCACTGTATGAGCTCAAATCAAGGCAGTGTCAATCAAAGAAGCAACTTCACCCACTGGGGGTCTTGATGAATACAGTCTCCTACCTCCCTTCTTGGCAGCTAGAGCACAGGCCCATGATACACATCTGGCCCCTCGGATGCCTCTGCTTTATACACAATGTTAAGAATCTGGGGATGAGATCAGCCTGATGACAGGGTCAACAGCAACAATTGTCAGTCAGTCCTACAGGTTTCTCCACCCTGGTTTTCAGTATTCTTAATAGTAATAGAAACAACTCAATAACCTTCTAGCCAGTCTTCTGTGGCTAACAGGCCAGAGAGAATGCAAGTACTCTACTTTCTGGAACTGACAATCTTGTGAAGATGCAGGAGTGAGTTGATGATCACCTCTGTCACCACAGAGAGCTCTTCCAAGAGCGAAGGTGAGGAAAGCTGACTTTGACATGGCCCTCATTCCTTCACTCTATGCATGAATGTATCTGGTCTTTAGCCCTTCACTCTGCCTATCAGTGGGACCAATAAAGCTTGTCACTTTTCCTAAGACCGCAGTGTCCACCTCACTAGCAGATCCCTCTTTGAAGGGAGTTGGTATACTAGGACCCATTCTGGAAAGTGCAAACCAGACATTGCTTCCATTGTGTCCATTCTTGTAGAGGATTCCTTCCCATGCATTTATGCCTATTCCTGCAGTGTGTCTCTTATTACACATGAGCATTCACACTGCCTTACCAAAGAGTGCAAGCTCTGGGGTTAGTGCAGTAGCTGCAAGAGTGAGTTGATGGGCACCTCTGCCACTACAGACAGAGCTAGCTCTTCTGAGAGTGACGGTGAGGAAGGCTGACTTTGAGATGAGCCCTTATTCCTGGCCCTCATTCCTTCACTCTATGCATAAATGTTCCTGGTCCTCATTCCAGGATGGACATTGGTTTACAAACAAGCCATGGGTCCCATTCATGGGCAGAGTGAATGGTTTATTAAGGGCTGAGGACTGCTTAGATTGTTCCATAGGGTTGTAACAAAGGTCTCAACCAGCCCTTGGTCTCATCTTGAGGGCTTGATTAAGGACACACTTGCTTCTAGTCCTTATGGCTGTTAGAAGAATTTGCTCCCTCATGGGTTGTTGGACTAAGTCTCTTTGTCCGAGACATTAAAGCTACTGCATTAACCCCAGAGCTTGCACCCTTTGGCAAGGCAGTTCAAGTGCTCATGTATAGGTGGTAATAAGAGACACACTGCAGGAATAGGTATAAATGCATGGGAAGGAATCCTCTACAAGAATGGACACACTAGAGGGCCAGTCAGGGCTCTGAACTTCAGAAATCTACTTCTAAGTAAGGTCTCTTCTCAAGCCCTCTTTAAAATACACACACACACACACACACACACACACACACACACACACACACACACACATACATATCCAGAAAATTGTTAGCAAGTGAGTCTACCATTGATAGGCTACTAGAAAACTTATGTATGCTCTGACAGCCCTCAGCTTTATTCATCAACCATTTCACCACACCCATAGATGATAACACACATAGGCTCCAACATGGCACCAGCATTTTCTGTGTTACCTCTCCACAGGCCAAGGCTTGAATACAATTTCAGTCTCACTTTACAGATAGAGAACTAAAATTAAAATGCTGCTGAGCCCAGAACTCAGGGCTTTAAAAGGCAAAATATGGGTGTGGCCCTCCGTACAGGGACACTGAAAAGAGAAATTATCTAGTAAATCCCTGCCTGGAGGCTGAGGGAACACCCTCTGCAACCTTGGCTGGATTTGCAGGTCCCTGGAAAAGAATAATTTGTATTTACGGTCCATAATTATGAAGATCAGTCACAAAACTGTTCACACAGCTCAAGTTTAACAATATCATGTTCATGCTTTGAACATGATTCAAACACTTCCAAAACATAACCTACACTGGCGATTGGCATTCTTCGACAAAATGGCTCAAAAAAAAAAAAAATTCTTCAACTCTTCTCTGACATAGTGGATTTAATCCCTGTTGCTATATGCTAAAAACACTGTCTTTTCCACACCTAGTAATGGCTTTTCACTGTGGGGCCTTGGTTGAATCTTATAAACAATTACACATAAAATCTAAGAAATCCAGATCAAAAGGGCCTGGGGCCCGTCATTAAAACTGTGAGCTTGGAGAAGGCCCTTAAGTATGTGGAGCACATAAGGGAACCCTGCCACCCCCAAATCACCCCCCAGCCATGCACCTTCCCCTGTGTGGCCATAGCTTGAGGCCCAGGTGAGCAAGTACTGGAGCATGAGAGTGTCATTGTACACTCTGTGTGCTAAACCTTACATGATCAGAATGTTCCAGACACCTGATGGCAGGCTCATATAGTGGACTCTGGGAAACACCAGGGTGTAATTTCTTAAGTCAAACCTTAAGCGACACTCAAAGTTTTCAAGGTAGTGTCTGAAGAGAAGTACTTTCCACTTTAACTACAACTCTCTGTGGCTGTTAGACACTCCCCGACCCCTATAATACTTGCAATGCACTGTTATAAAAGCCATGTAACTCCTCAGGGATATTCAGATCAGTAAGGTCCAGTCACTCTGGAGTGTGACCACTTCCATTTTTATTCACAGAAAACACCCATAACAGTTAGGAGCAGGATGATGAGAGAAAAAGGATTTGTTCTTCAGAAAAACCATAGTTCTTTGCTACAGGGAGGAATATACAGCATTATACTTTCCACTTGAAAGTTTTCATGGGGGAGGAGGGTGTAAATGGGAAGGTTTCCTTTGTCACATCCTAAAAAAAGAAATGGGACAGGAAGAGGAAGAGAAGGATGACTAATGAGCCAATGCTAAATGTGGCTAAAAGTGGCCATGACCTGTGACTGCTGCTTGCCCACTGCTGTTCAGGTCTTAAACACAGGAGTGACTTCTTCCAGTGGACCTCAGGCATTAAGGGCTGGCTAGTCGGCAAACACTGAGCAATCTATCAGTCACTGGAAGGTGACTATCTCTCAGCCTGCTCAGGGGACCTGCAGCCCTCAGAAGCAAACAGAAGAGAGGCAGCCATGAGCCAACCATCCTGTCATACAAACCAGACAAGACTGCCTGTCAGGATCCTAGCTCTCCATTTTCCAAATGCAGTATCTATTGGAAAGGACGTACCACAATTCCTTAATGGGAAAATGCAAGGAGCAACAACAAATGTCCACGCCAGTTATTGGTACACGATGGATTGGAGAATGTTCATTTTTAATTCATGGTACTTTCTTATATATGTAACACAAAAAGAGGACTGCAATTTTATAAAGTCATTTTAGGCTGCCTTCATAGTGCTGAATTATTCAAAACTCATTTGAAGCATACACACGCGCGCACACACACACACACACACACACACACACACACATTCCTGAGTTTTTATAATACTGTTTGACAACAGCATTTTCAGCAACTGTGAAAGTGTGTGCTTGGAAGAGCAGATTATGCGCACACTTTCATTAACAAGACTTGGGTATTTTTACCCATGGTGCATCACACCTCACAACTCTGTTTAAAGAAATGGACAAGAGGAAGCCTCTGCTCAGAGTTCAAATTACTCAGTATCTACTTACACCTCCTTATAAGTAAGAGTAACTCGATCGTCAGAGTCCAAAAGTTAATTATCCTGGGCAACCCTCCTGAAAAGGTACAAAACCATGAAATCCCAGGGACAGGAACTGAGTGGTCTCTGGGTAAGGACTCACTGAATAAAACTCCAAGTGTAACTCTGAAGGAGATAGAAGATCTGGTTGGAAACAGGTACAGCAAGCACACACACAGAGTCCTGAAAAATTATATTCTACCCTTCAAATTATGAAAACTCAGTGAGATTTTCTCTTTATAAAAATTCAAGTTTGAATATGTATGTCTAAGCATTTTAAAACAAGGTAAGATGTTTTAAAGCAGCAAGCTCCATTCTCTCCTCAAAGTACAGCCCTCACTAAGACTATCCTGTGTCCTCCCTGCTCAGGGTGACATCTTTGTCCTCAAAGATATTTTTTTATGCTTTTCTTTAAGATTTATTTAACTTTTTGGGTATGAATGTTTTCTTACATCTACAAATATGTACCAGGTGTGTGCCTGAGGTCTGCAAGAATATACCAAGCCACATGGCTAAACATAAATAGAAATAGGGGTTAACTTGAAGCATAAGAGTTAGCAAGTAATAAGTATGAGTCATAGACCAAACGGTATATACTTAATATAAGCCTCTGTATGTTTGAGACTGAACAGCTGCAGGACCAGCTGTGCAGGACAGAAAAACTTTGTACTATATACATATATATATGCATATATATATGCACACACACATATACATACTTTTAAACTTTCTTTATGTTTATATACTATCAAGGACACAGCTATAATTATGGGTTCTCACCAAACATCTGTAACATCTTTTACTTTTCTTTTTACACAGAGACCTAAATTCCTAATCGATGCAGTATTCTTATTTGTCTATGTGTTTATATCAAGTATGACCAAGTCACTGAGGTCATGTTGGGAACAGAGTGCATGACCTACAACATTCTGCATTTCATACATGCCTGAAGCTGCCTCTTGTCTCTGAGCCAGGGGTGAGGTGGAGGGGGGAGGTGACCTGTAAGCATCCCTCCCTGCACACCTGCTGAGACATCAACTCCTCTAGCTGCTCACCCTGTCATTCCTCAGCTGAATCCCAGAGCCTATCTTTAGCTTTTCACCGAGTTTCAGATCTCAGGCATTTCTCTTGAGCCTACCCATGACTTCTGGTCCTGGGTGGCAAATCCCATTATTTGTACTTTGTCATTCTGCCAGTGGCTGGCCCATCCCAAACTCTGATTTTATTCAACTAAGATTTATTGTGAAACGATAATGTACCAACCAATGTCTGAAAAGAAGGGGGAGGACAAGACACGTAACAGATGAAGATTTGTGAAAAGATGCTACTGTCTAGTTATGCTCACTGATGTGGCTTTACCACGACTAATAACATGTTCTCATGTGGAGTTGTTTGAATATAACTGGCACCCATAAGATCATAGGGAGTGACACTATTTAGGAGATGGTGCTTGGTTGGAGTGGATCTGGCCTTGTTTGAAGAAGTGTGCTACTGCAGGACAGGCTGTGAGGTCGCTAATGCTTAAGTTACGCCTAGTTCAGTCCTGTTGTTTGCAGATCGAGATGTAGAACTCTCAGCTCCTTTCACAGCACTATGTCTGCCTGCACTCTCTCATGTCCCATCATGATGATGATGGACTGACCCAATTAAATGTTTTCCTTTATAAGACTTGCTGTGGTCATGGTGTTTCATCATAGCAATAGAAACCTTAACTAAGACACCATGAAAGACAACTTGGAGAAAAAAGGCAAAAGTTTAAGAAAAAAATGATAAAACATACTAATACTTCATTTAAGTTAGCCACTGTTAATATTTTGATATGTTAAATAGAGAGTAGTAGCTTAGCAATAGAGTACTTGGTTAGTATGTGTGAGGCCGAGGGTGCCATCCTAAGATGAGAAATATACAAAAACAAAGTCAAAGCCATACTATACACAATGCCTAGTATTCTACTTCCCACCCTTATTTTGCCATGAGTATTTTCCAAATCCATTAAACTAATCTCTAACAACATTGTTTTAATGGCTGTATAATACTCCACCGTGTAACAAATATTGATCTATTTACCTGTGACTAGACATTTAAATAGTTCCCCATAGTCAATGCATAGACTGATATCATTGTTTTTGTCCATTTGTTTGTTGTGATCATGGCTATTTGTAATCTGTACAGATTCTCAGGTATAAAGGGACATAAACCTTTTTCCTGCTCTGGACAATTGCCATCTATGCACTTTACAGAATGTCCACCCCAGCATGCTCTACCCAATCATATTGACGCCTAGGTCACTAGACCCTAAATAACAATGATGGCTTTTTAAAACAGTTTATTAACTTACAGAAGCAGCAACATCGCTGCTGTAACCTCCCATTACTTAACAAATCAATCTTTATGTCATGCATTTAGTATGCACTGACTCACCTCTGTGAACAACAACAGCCTTTGCCAATCTGCCTGGTGGGATTTCTCTTGAAGCTCATGTTGCTTATTATAAAGGAGTCATTCCTAGTATTTTATTCTTTTAATTTTTTTAAATGAGTTTGGAACTGAAAAAAATTTGTTCCTTTTGTCTATATCTAAAACTATGTTTATTATCTTTAAGCTTAGAAGTGTAAATCCCAGCCTCGCCCCATGAGATACAGGAGACATAAGATGAAGGATGCTGAGTTTGGGGCCAACATCAAGGGAAGACCTCCATCTCAGCACTGAAAAGGATGGCTCCCTTCACATATTCTTAGGCATTTTCAGATCTTTCTTACTAGATTATATAAACATCAAAAGTCCATGTGATGAAGCCCTGGCTTTTGTACAAATAGCAAAACAATAATAAAAAACTCAAGCAAACAAATACAACTAAGCAGTGCTCTTAACTCATCTGATGATGCCCTAATGTAACTCTCATTGTGTTCCTGGCCTGCTACACACTAAAACAATGTGTGTCTTAGAGTCAAAGAATTGCTATAATATAAATTATAGCAGTGACACACACCGTCAGAAATACAACTTGTTATTTATTTGACCTGTGTACTATAAATGACTGCAATATTAAAATGCTCTCCTTTTGAATTCAGAAGGGAACAATGTCCATTTAAAAAGAGATAAATTAGAATCAAATTATTTTCTCTCTCATATAAGCTAATGAGAATCCAACTTTAAATGGAAGGAACGTTTATGTGGTCTGCAGCCTGTTCTCAGCTGTTATCACAGAATAATTGATGTACTAATGATTTCAATTCATAGCACTCACTGTCTTCATTTTGCATAATTTGAACCAAATCTGAATATAAATGACAAACAGTCTTCTCGCCTGTTTAGTGTCCATGACCTTTAACTAAAAATCACTTAATAATGCAGGACGGGAATTTAGCAGATATAAGAAATACCATTTTGAAACATTCCTCTTCATACAGAAATGGAAAAAAAATTAGGTAAAAGTATCAGCAATACTTGGGCTATGATATAACATCTTATTATTTGAGAATGAGTATTTGATTATCACTTATTGGTGACACTTATCACCAATAGTGTCTGCTGAAAAAACTCCAAAAAAGCCAAAGCTTATTTTTAAGAAGGCCAAAGTGGGTGTGTGTATGGGGGGATGTATAAAATTAATACATTTCATTATTTTTTCAATTAAAATAACATTACTAGGAAAATCCAAGTCATTGTAATACCTACATTTATACTTAAATTTCCTGTTTTAAAAACAACCCTGTTTAGTATTGCTGATGGTGTGTTGACCATACTCCAGTGGATGGCCACGCATGGGTACATAAGCAACACAAATTGAACTCAGTGGGTTAGGAAGAGGAGTCTGAGGTGAATATGATCAAAATACATTGTATGTGCGTGTGAGATTCTCAAATAATTAATAAAATGTTAGTAAATCACCTATCACATATAGAGACACATTGCACAGGGCTGTACGGTTACATCAGGTATAGGTATCATCTGCTGAACCAGGAAACATGACATAATAACAGTTTTCAAAAAAGTTTATTTTATTTTATTTTTTTTAAAAAAATCTGCAATCATCATTACCTATGACATCTACCACAGAACACTGAGACCTCCCAACTCCACCACGTCACCAGAATAGCTCGTTAACAAGCCTGTTTAGGAAGGTACAGACTGAGTAGGTGTTATCGTCCATACAAAATAATTGTATCACAGCATGATGGCCAATTAGTTCCAACCTCCATAGTGAATGTTATTCCAGACAACCCCAGGTTCAACTAGAGAAACAGCTGCTTCCTGATTCTACCCACTGCTTTCTGTTATCCTGAGCTGGCTGACAAGGGAAAACAGCCCCTGAACAGAGCCTGACTCATTTACAGATAGGAGTCTTCCGAAGCTCACATGCTCAGGACAGTACGGAAGGTTTTCATATGTGTACCTCTACCTCTGCTTGTAATGGATTTTTAAATGGAGCCATGCCAGGCCTGTCCAATTATACAGGACAATATGGAATCCTGCTCTGTTACTAAATTAAAATTTGCTTAGAAGTGGCTGACTGAACATGGCTTCTGACTCACACAAAGACAGATTAGAGTAAATGCTCACACAGATGCTCAGACATGGGACTTCCCAAGCCTTCGATACAAAATAAGTAAAAACTACTCTCACAGGCCATAGGAGCTGCTGTGGCCCAGCTGTGTCTTTGTCAAAATGATATAATGAAACTGCCCAATGGGGAGTGTCTGGAGACAAGACCCTTGAGAGCTAATTAGGTTTAGATGGGGGGGGGGCTTGTAAGAAGTGACCCCAGACAGTTTGCAAACCCTGAGTCTGTCTTTTCTCCTCACACCTCCTCTTCTTTTCTTACCCATCCTTCCCCTACATTCTCTCTCCACCTTTCTTCCTCTCCTTTCCCCTCACTTGTCACAAGAGAACAACGAACACATCAAGAAGGCAGCCAGCGAGACATCCCTAGAACTATCTCTTGGCATCTTATTCTTAGACCTCTCAGCTGTGTTTATTCAGAGTCCATGACACTCTGTGACAGCCAGAGCTGACTTAGCTGACTGAGGAGGAAGTCTGGGTCAGCAATGACAAGCCAACACCAGCTCACCACTTCTAGCTAATGCGTTCAAGTTTATACACAGCGTCACTCCAAAAGGCTCACCAGTGAAGGTCTTGGTCCCCAGATAGAGGTTCTGGGAACTTTAGCAAGTGGGGACTACCTGGAGGAAGTGAGTGTCCAGGGACATGTCCTTAAGCCCATGCCTTGTCTAGCCCCAACCCACACTTCCTGTTACCGTGAAGTGAGAAGGTACCTGCTGCCATGATGGTCAGCTTCACAAGGGTCAAGAACCAACTGAAGCAAGTGTCATAGACTGAAACCATGAGCCACAACAAGTGATTCTTCAAGTTGTTTGTCAAGAATTTTATCACAGTAATAATGAAATGAGCACAATGGCAGAGTACTTATAAAATGTTAGTTGTAGGAAGAACTAGGTATGTGGAATACAGGAGCTTTTTGTCCCATCCTCTTTTGCAATTTCTTTAGTTTAAAACCATCTTAAAACAGAACAGATTTAAAATATGTCTGCTCTTTCAGAAAACTTGCTAGTGTGTGTGTGTGTGTGTGTGTGTGTTCAGTTCCCAGCACCCACACAATGGCTCTCAACTGTGTGTTAACTCTGGTTCTAGAAGATCCAGCACCCTCTACTGGCCTTCACAGGCACTGCATGCATGGTGCCTTTAAACACAAACAGGCAACACACCCATAATACAAAATACAAAAACAAAACAAAACAAAAAACAAAACAAAACAAAAAAAAAACAACAACAACAAAAACTCTCTATTTTCTTTTCAGTTAACCAGTAAAGGTAGTTTCTGTCAAGTTTGACCATTTGTGTTTGATTCCTGAGACCCACATGGTACAGGGTGAGAACTGGCTTTTAAAAGATGTCCTCTGACATACACACACAAACAAACAAACACACAAACAAAATGTAAAACAAAAAAGGGCATCTTGGATTTTCTTACCTGTCAATAACATACAATCAGAACCTCTTGAAATCATTGAAGGGGGCTCAAGCAAGGCAAGTCACAGACAAGGAAATGTATTGGGAAAGTACTCTAAGTATTCAGGCTTGAGAGCCAGGCCCTGTGATGGAGACTGGCAAACATTGTCACTTGTAATACCACAGTGATACCAGCCGGTAAGACCAGAGAATGGAGAAACAAAGTGAAAAGCTGCAGCAGGAAGTACTAAACAGCCATTAAATTTGAGGCTTCTGCAGTCCAGTGATTACATTAAATGGGCAAAACAAAACTGTGCACCAGGGTCAGAAGTACGCACTAGCTGTAGGATGGAGTTTATTTCTGGGTGGACAATGATGGGTAACTGTCTTAATTATCAGACACATTATTTTTGTCTTTTCTATAGTGAATATATTAACCTTTCAATTAGAACATGAGAAAATGGACACCTGTTCACTTTATTATTTGTTCATTTTCAGCTTATTTATAACAATGTACACACACTTGTGTGTGTGTGAGAGAGAGAGGGGGGAGGGAGGGAGGGAGAGAGGGAGAGATACAGAGAGGGGTAAAGGAAGAGATACAGAGAGAGAGGGAAAGAGAGAGATACAGAGAGAGAGAGAGAGAGAGAGAGAGAAAGAGAGAGAGAGAGAGCTTGTGAGCAGCCACTGCTATAAGCTCCTAGTGCCACAAAGTTCAGTTTCAAATGTATGTGCTTGTGTGTGCATATGCACCTGCTAGTGTGTGTGTGTGTGTGTGAGTTCACGCAGAGACCAGAGTTAACCTCAGTTATCTTTTGCATGAATCTTAATTGTTTTTATAATAAAAAGCCAGAGTCAGATACTGGGACAAATGCTGAAAGATCAGAGATATAGAGGCATAAGCCACAGACACTTGTCACTTCAACTCCTCAGTCGAAAGGGGAAGATCTTGTCTCCTCCAGCCTTATATTCCTTTCTCTGGCCGACTATATCACTTCCTATTGCTGAGATTAAAGACCAGTGTTTCCAGATGCTGAAATTAAAAGTGTGTGCCACCACTGCCTGGCTCTGCTTGGCCTTGAACTCAGAGATCTAGACGATCTGTCTCTGCCTCCTGAATGCCAGAATTGAAAGTATGTACTACCACTGCCTGACCTCTGTGGCTAACTCTGTGGCTGGCTCTGTCCTCTATCACTAGGCAAACTTTATTAGATACACAACATATCACCACAAGTATCCCCCACCATCACTCTCCACTCTATGTTTTGAACAGGGTACCTCACTGATCCTAGAGCTTGACAATTCAGCTAACACAGCTGTTCAGTAAGTTCTAGACACATGCCTATTTCTGCCTCCCCAGAGCTGGAGTTATAGACATGTACCAGTGAGCTCAACATTTATTTTCAATTATGTCATGTGCATGTATGAAATGTGTGCACACATGCCACAGTGCACAAATGGAAGCCAGAGGACAACTTTCCAGACTGGGCTCTGTCTGTCCTTCTGCTTTGTTTTTGAAGCAAACTTGCCCTTTTTTCTGACACACCAGGTACTTCAGGCTAGCTAACTGGTAAGTTTCTAGTCAATTCTCCTGTGTCTTCTAGCCATCTCCCTGTAGGACTACAAGATGATAGGTATCACCATTTCTGACCTTTTTTAAAAGATTTATTTATTTATTATGATAGTGTTCTGCCTGCATGCCAGAAGAGGACGCCAGATCTCATTACAGATGGCTGTGATCCATTAGATGATTGCTGGGAATTGAACTTAGGACCTCTGGAAGAGCAGCCAGCAGCTGAGCCAACTGTCCAGCCCCATATCTGACTTTTTATATGGACTCTAGGGACTGAACTCTGGTCATCAGGATTGAGCAGCAGATGCCTTTGACCACAAGGCCATCTCAGTGACTCTATGTGCCCAGTTTTTTATGTAGGTGTCAAGAATCCAGATCCATGTGCTCATGCTTGCATGGCAAGGACCTTATAGACTAAGGCATCTTGCCAGAAACAAGTGATTTTAAGAGGAAAGATTACACTGGAACTCAGCAATCAGTAACTAAAGACAGTTTAGCAGTCAGGTTAAGTCTTCTCTATGTGGAACATGCCCAACTTCTACCCGATCTGCAGCTGTTCAGGCCTGGGATGGACCGACTCTCTTTCCATAGGCTTGTGTTTCCATGGCCAGGGAGATGATTTATATAGCACCTTTCCCTCAGTGAGTTCCAACTGTAGTAGGAGGGAAAATATCTTGCTTCAAAGTTTGTCTCACTATATAAAATCCATCTCAAGGGAGTCTTGGTTTGAGGTGAAATAATGTTCCCACATTAGGTTCTGTCCAACTGGAAGCCCTCCTGGAAGGCAGGAAGAATCTGCCAACTCCTTTGTGGGAGCACATAAGACAAAATGAGAAAAGTATGTAAACAGACATCCAAGGAATACAGAAGAAAAATCTCACCTACTCCACAAATCTTCTCAGAATCGTTCTGGAATGCTGGCTTGAACTAAACTCCAACAGGCTGAGAAAACAATTTCCATGAAATGAAACAGGATGACCATCATGTATCTGCTGTCTAGACTCATTAGAATAATGCAACAGCAGGGCTGGGGAGATGACTCAGTGGGTGAAGGGCTTGCTGCGAAGCATGGGAATCTGAGTTTAGATCTCTGGGATCCATGTAAAAAGCCAGGTAAGGTGCACGTCTTTAATTCCAGTGCTGGAAAGGTAAGTTTGGGGGGAGGGATCCAGTGGAGCCTAGTTAAGTCAGTGGCTACAGGCATAGTAAGAGAGATCTGAAAAAAGAAAGAAAAGGGAAGACTCCTGACCAAAGTCCTGGCCTCCACATACACACAGAAAGAAAAAAGGAAAAAAGAAAAATTCAATATCCTCAGTCAATATAAAGATAAAATAGATGATTCTACACTATCAACAAAAAATGACACTTATTATAGAAACATGCTTCTCCTGGATGACAAAGAAAAACATGCCCACATACACAGGCCACTCTGTGATAAACCTAACCAAAAGGATGGTGCAAATTGAATAATTTCTTGAAAAACAGTGTAAGCCATCTTTGAAAATCTCCAATCCCAGACAGCAGTCTTTGGTCGTCTAGGGAGCTACATTGAATGTTGACCAAAACCAAGAGAACAAGATGCATTTTGGAGCTTTCATCCAGCAGGCTGTTCTTGTTTAAAAGCTATCTCTGCAAAGCTTGTTTGGTTTAAATATGGAAGGACTGGCATGTTTACCACCTGCTTGCTTGTTTATACAAACCTCTCATGTATATCTCAACTCAGTGTCCCATGGTTTCTCCTCATTTTTTACTACCTAATTGGAATTACGTTTCAAAAAGTATACAAGGAAATGTGACATTAGCATCTGGGGACTTTACAAACCTTTACACCTCTTTTTCTGCTTTGCTCTATAGCTCTGTGTATTTTTCCACTAGAGGTATGTTAATGACTTTGTTTACAACTGAACAGCCACTATCAGCATTTCTGATTTAGGACAGGTATGAATCACATATTAACACACAGAGACAGATCTTGAGAGTTGGTAGTTATTAGGGAACCCTGTGGACAAACAGTCCTTGTCCTAATAAAACACAATACTCTAGAAAACTGGAATCACAGCCTGTTCTTCTTATGGCCACCAGCATTCTGGCAATCAAATATGCTTTTCCATTAGAGACATAGACAGACTCTGACTCTACTCATATATTTTCAACTCTAGTTGAAGAGATCAGTACTTGATTTAAAACAGAACTCAGAATTTTTACAACTTATCACATTATTGTTTTAGACTTGACTGAACCCAAAGTCCTTTGAAATAGTATTTAGTCAGACTACATACATGCATCACTTAGACTCCTTTTCCTTCTTCCTGAGACTGACCTCTCTCTCTTCCCCTCCCCTTATGTGCCTGCCCACAAGGTCTTACTCTGAAACCCAGGCTGACCTAGAGGTCAACTCAACATCTTTTGGATTTTCTGACTCCATTGTGCTAGAAACAGGGCATGAGCAGCCATGTCCAGCCACAGCTTTTGAAGGCTTCAATTCACAGTGGAAACTGATGTTTTGAAGCTTTGCCCTGTGACTCAGTTCCACACAGGCTCAATATGGATCTGTCAAAGAAGTCTCTTTGGTTCTCCTTTATTTTCAACTGGATTTTTCCCCAGCCAAGGCATGCTGTCTACACTCACTCTGCTCCCATTTTCCTGTCGTTTGACTCACTGCTCATATCACACTTGCAGAAAAACTCTCCCCAAATAGCATGGCACTGAATAACTGTCTCCTTAGACTCAGATCCTGCGGCTCAGAAACCCAGAAAGAACACCAAGTAGTGGTCAGCCTCCATTCCACACGGTCTGTAGCCACAGCATGAGAACCTGAGGCCGCGTCTAAAATTAAGGGTTCACAAACCTGGGCTAAGGAAGCTACATTTCTTACATGGAAACCATGGACAAATATTTTCACTCATAAGGTTTAAAAAAAAAAAGCCCAACACAAAAAACTGTGACTTTAGTATTCTACTGAAGCTACATTCTTTTTTTTTTAGGTTTATTTATTTATTATGTATACAACATTCTATATCCAACATGTATATCTTCACACCAGAAGAGAGCACCAGATCTCATAGATGGTTGTGAGCCACCATGTGGTTTCTGGGAACCAAACTCAGGTCCTCTGGAAGAGCAGCCCATGCTCTAAACCCCTGAGCCATCTCTCCAGCCCCTGAAGCTGCATTCTATTGAACAATGTATCAAAATTCTACTAGTCCAATGATAAAAGAACTCACCTTCACCTTTTCGAGACTGAGTGGCCTAATTATAAAAGGGCAGATGGAACTTAAGTATTTCTCTTTCCTTTGACAATAAAAGCATGCCTCATCCTGCCTTATTTCCTAATACTGAATACATATACCTTCCCCTTCATATACCTGCACACCGTGCCACTCTGTCTTAGTTAAGGTTTCTATTGCTACAATTTAACCCCATGATCAAAAAGCAAGTTAGTGAGAAAAACATTTATCAGTCTTACATTTCCACATCAGTGTCTATCATTGATTGAAGCCAGGACAGGAACTCAAACAGGGCTAGAACCTGGAGTCACAAGCTGATGTGGAGACTATAGAAGGGTGCTGCTTACTGGCATGTTCCTCATGGCTTTGTTCAGCCTACTTCCTTATAGGATCCAACACCAACAGCTCAGGGATAGCACCACCCACAATGAGCTTGCACTCCACCCCCAACAAATCAATCACTAAGAAAACACCTTATAGCCAGATGTTGTGGTATGGAGGCAATTTTTTTCAATTGCGGTTTCTACCTTTCAGGTAATTCTAGTTTGAGTCAAGGCGACATAAGACTAGCCAGCATACCCTCCATAAACAGATACTTCCCCTCAATATGAAGCTTCTCATTCATCAAATTACAGCTAAATTCTACTTTCACTGGACTAAAATGCCTGTCTTCAATTTCACTTCAGTTTTCAGCTTTTGCCAAATCAGTATGGGATGGGGAATAGTGTTTTGGCTTAAGTCAACACTAAAAATAGACCCAAAAACATACACACAAGGTGATAAAGCAGGCCTCCAGTCTTCCTGTACTCAGGACTTAATTCATAACTGCTAGAGATTACATCCTTTCACAGTTGAGACATTGAATTATCAGGCCCAGCATCTGCCAGAACTGGGGGTGGTCTTGGCCATGTGCTCACACGGATGGACACATAGTTTGGTAAAATTTGTGAATATGAGATACCCTTAACCAGAATCAGAACTGCTGTCTCTTTCCATTTCAGTCTCCACACTTCCTCCCACATCAGATGGTAATGAAGCCCTCATAGCTTGGGGTTTCCATTAAGTGGAAACTGAGGTAAGAATACACTTAGTCGGGCCAAGCAGTGTACATACCTTTCATTCCAGCACTCAGGAGGCAGAGGCAATTGAGTCTCTGAGTTTGAGGCCAGCCTGGTTACAGGACAGTCATCAAATTTACAAAGAAAACTGTAGGCTAAAAGCATTATTTAAGTCTCAGGGACTTGAAAATCAGCACAAAGTACTTGAATCAGTGAACAGACCATATCTCATATTACACCAAGTGACAGTGTTTGAGTCAGTCAGACAACTGGCAGTGGTCAGTGTACACAGCAACAGCTAGAAAAGCACAGGAGTTTATAGTCTGTACAGGAAAACAGCCTGATAGGCTTTCCCGGACTCAACAATAACCAACATTGTATGATGGGTTATGAAAGAGCGTTTTCTGAGCTAGTTAATAAAAACCTAAGTTTGAAACACCCTGATGTCCTCACTCCAGAAATGCAAGAACCAGATTATTTTCCTAGGAAGCGAATAACAAATTCTGCAGTATAGACCTGTGTGGGAAATGCTGCAGGTAGGCCTGAGAATTACAGTCTGCTACTTTTGTGGATTGTGATGTGTTTACAATATAAATTAATTCCTAAATTATTATTTCTTTCTTTGTTTATTTTCTTTTGTATTTGATCCCTCTCTTATCCTGTGAAGATTAACAAAATCAAATATACTCGATGCTCACGAAATTAAATCTTCTCTTGATGAAATATTCATCTTCCTCAATCCACAGATAGAGAAAATGAGGCAAAGGGAGGTTGTTGGATTTGCCTGAGGGCACACAGTTAGAATGAAACTGCTGGTCCCTGTCACACTTGGCCTGTGTCCTCCAGCTTGACCACTCAGAGGCTGTCCTACTCTGGGTGCTATTTATTCCTCTTAGCTTCAGTTCTGTGCCTGGCTTTCTACAGAGATTCATGACCGATGCTGGAAGACAAGTCTTGCCATCAGATCCCCTTATTTCCATCAGTAACATGCTGATAGGGGCCTACGTGGGAAAGAGCAAGCACCTTCTCTGGGGACCTAAGCTTCCCACCATCCTGAGCTGCCTTGGGGACAGCAACACTTCTCCAAACACAGGGACCTACCTGGATCCCCAGGAAGACAAAGGAAACAGAAGTAACAAGTGTAAAGCTGAGTACCCATGAGCAGTGACACCATGTAAATGACTGTGAGCACTTTCCTCTTGGGGTCAAGTTCAGCCCCTGCACAATGCCTTTTCTGAACACTACATACCATGGAGAGTAAGTACCTGGGGGCAGTTACCATCCATGACTTTAAGAAAAGCAGAGACGACCAAAAGTTTGCTTTGATGGACTTTTTGTCTCTCCCATACACAGGACAGTCTACATAGACCTAACAAGAAAAGCAGTCTTTGTTCTGAAGACTCACAGTGTTTCCCCCATGAAAGTTCTATTTGACAACCACCAAAAGATAACCATGGAGGGCACTGAGAGCTCTGGCTTTCCCTCCCTTTTCTCCCCTCCCATTTGTTCCCCCTCCCCAGCATTCCTTTTTCTTTATCCTATTTATTATTATTATTATTATTATTATTATTATTATTATTATTATTATTTTGAGATTATAGAGATGTCATCAAGAAGCACTTACTTTTTTGGTTCTATAGACCAGTGGTCAGCTTAATTTACATTTGGACATATGCCTAAGTGATGCTTTGATATTAGAAGTTTACCATTCGAGGCAGTCAAATCTTAAAAATCAAAAGATTTATTCTTCCAAGCTTTAGAGATGGGAAATTTCATTTAATTCCTGGGCTCAGGCTATCATGTCTCTACACACAGAATAAGGGTATTATGCAACCATCCCCTTTCCATGTAAAGTGGAGATAACCCCCCCCAAAAAAAGCATGCATCATGAGTGCTTCAGAAATTGCTGCAGCTGCATGAGAAAACAAAATCATGGTTTTTCAGTGAACGCCTTAGAAGATAGAAGTTTAAGCACTGGAGGAGGTGATTTCCATATGAATGTTGACTGCTGCTAGGCACAGACAAGAGCCTATTGGGTACATAGAAAACCAAGACTGGAGAGATGGCTCAGTGGTTAAGAGCACTGATTGCTATACCAGAGGACCCTGGTTCAATTCCCAGAATCCACATGGCAGCTCACAACTGTCTGTAACTCCAAGAGTTGACTCCCTCACACAGACATACATGCAGGCAAAACATCAATGTAATAAAATATGAATAAATAAAACTAAAAAAAAAAAAAAGAAAACCAAGTCTTGCCAGGGGGTTGGAGAAACTGTGTGTGACAGGTGGAGAGGGGGCTATTTAGATAAGAGACAGGCATCACTAGATCTTTTTTCAATGAAAAGATTTTGTTGGGATGTCTTCCATGAACTGTCACAAGCAGCAATACAACTGTAAAGGAGTGGTGTTCAGTGCCACATCTGTGCCATTTATACACCAGCTGCCCATGGCTGCCAGGATGGGGGATTAGCACTAAAGAAGGATCCAAGTCATGAGTACCCCCCCCAAAACATAGGGGAGGGTTCTGAAATGGCACACAGCACCCAACAAACAAGTCATGAAAATCAAAACCAAAATAAACGTTCCTAGCTGAGCAAGAATTAAATGAATAAATAAAAACCCTCCCTTTTTCTTTCTTAATCTTGAAATCTTCTCCAAAGTCAGTGAGTGCCCAGGTCCCTACTGGAAAAACAAGCAAGGCATGTTTCTAGTTACAGATTGTGTGAGATGAAGCTGGAAGAAGAGATGGGACGTATAACACACATGGTTCATCCTCCTTTGTCCAAACAGTGGAGAAAGAACCAGAGTTGGAAAGTTTAGAGTGAAAGGGTGGGTGGGAGTCAGGAGGTGAAGTCAGAATGAGTCTAGTGTCTCCTGTAAGCTATGTATCAACCTCTTCATCTCTATGTCTTCATCAGTCTAGAAAAAGACTTATCTGGATTTCAGGTCCAAATGGAAGTTCTTGAAGCCCCAAGAGTTCTGCAGAAGGGCCTCTGAGGAAGGGACATGAACAAAGGAGGAAATGCAAAGTAAATGGAGTGGAGTCTAGTGTTGTGGGATATTTTAATCACTGTGACACTCCTGAGACAGTTAATGAAGTTTATTTTAAATCAGAAGACGAAGCTAACTACTAGCTGATCAAAATTAACCACAGAGGTTTTGGAGGACTGAGGACATACAGAGAGATACAGGAAGTAGTAGGGTGGGACTTAGAAAGATTCTCAGTCTTTTGGGATTGAGGAAGGAGAGAGAGGAGGTCACTGGTTGCTTCTCCACAGCATCTCTAATCTTGTAGTTTCTTACCCCAATGTCTGAGCCTGAGTTTTTATTGATAAAGATAAAGCAGCTGCCTCTCACTCCAAATGGTTCAGAATTTGATCATGTTATTGTTGTTTTGTTTTTGAAACATGTAGCTGAGGCTATCTTCTAACTTGCAATCATTTTGTCTCAGTCTCCTAAATGCTGAGCGTATAGCCTGCACCACTATACACAACAGAGTTCATCCCATTTACTGTGTACAAATTTTTTATTTATTACCATGACAATTTCTAGTTTAACATGGCCCCAAAGCATTAAACCAGTGTACGTGGTATTGCTTTTTAATCTTTCTGTGATATCAATGTGGTCCTCTAGAATATTGTCATTGGCCTTCACTACTGACTAGCTAGTATTGATCTTCAAGTCTGTACACTATGTTGTCTTATTCCTAGATACAAGGAAAGAAACTGAAACTCCTAATTTACACAGCTCAGTAGCTGACAGGATTCAACCCAAGAAATGTCTAATGTCAAAATTATGGAACTCAAACATGTTTTCACAGTTAAAAAATAACTCCACTGTAAAAAAAATTAACTTGTTTTGTTTTTGTCTTAGTTTTTGAGATAGGAAGTTTCCTTATAACCCAAATTGGCCTCAGATTCCTAAATGCTGGGGTTACAGGTGAACATCACATAAAAAAAATACTTGTTCCCTTCATTATTTGGACTCCTTCTCAACAAAAACCATCAAGTTCCTTGTGTTTGTTCCCTAACAGTAAAGACTTACCCTGGGGTGCAGAGGTGAATGGCCACCAGCTCTGCCCAACAAGCGAATCTATTGGGAACAGGAAAGCCCATAATGTTGACAAAGCCACCAGGGCAGTAATGGTTGCTAAGAACTTTCAAGGCAAACAGAACTCCTAGAAAAGAATAAAGAACACACCAATAGCAACAATTCATACGCAGAGAGAATCACTGGGCACATAGCAGTCACTCCTACAATGGATCCCAACATGGAAGTTCAAACTGCTTCTAAGCATAAGACACAGAATGTGAGACTGAGTCACCCGCAATGGTATTAAATGCCAGGACACTGTTACACTAAAGCAGTTAATTTTGTGATATATGGATATGAACAATGAATAAATGCCAATCACATATTCCTGTAGGCTTTATGAGAAAACATCGAAAGCAGAGTAGATGTACTCCAGTGGAGCTAACGTTACAGGTGACTGTGAGCCACCTAGCAAGGATGCTGGAAATCAAACTTGGGTCCTCAGGAAGAGTAGTATATACTCTCAACTGCTGAACCATCTCTCCATTGTGACTAGATATTTATTTTAGTGACATTATTGAGAGGCACAAGCAACATTGTTCTCTCAGTAACCTGGGACCATTCAGATCTATGTTTATGATTCTTAAGAATAACTGTGGAAGAAAACAAGTCCAACATGCTGAGATAAATGTGGCACAGGTTGTCTTCTAGGCTTGTCCTTCGGGAATTCCTACATCCTTGGGTGTACTGGGCTAAAGAAAGGCTGACTTTTAGAAGTTTCATCTGCAAGTGGGATATACACAGTTAAGATCTCATCTGCCCTGGGAAGCCTTCTGAGCCTTGGGGACCAGCTCATAGTGAACCTCAGGCTTATGTAGCCCCTTGATTGGATAAAGGTAAGTATTCCACTTGCTTACTTAGTGTTACTGAATGCATGCAAGTACATTATGCCTCACTGGATTCAAGACAAGTTGGAAACCAGCATCCCCTGAGCCTGCTTCACATGCATACTCGGTTTTGAGAACTCTTTTGTAAAGACACCCATGAGACCCTCCATAGTGTTACCATGAGGGAACCAGTTGCACAATTCCAGTACCATAAAAGTATCTTCTAGGATGCCCTGTTCTAAGTGCCCAGGAATGCAGATGCAGCATAATGTGGGACAGCCTAAATGAAGCCTTCTTAGAGTCCAGTCAGTTTGTTCTTCAAGCAGCTGTTACCACTCAGGATCCTGTCCCCATATCAACTAGGAAAGGAAACAAACCACCTCCCTCACGGCCCTCACAAGTATTTCCTGAGAAAGTGTTCACCTTACCTGAGAAACCGACAGCACAGTTCCTTCTGAATTCAGGCTGATTCATCAATTCGGCCATAGTGAACTGCAAGAGCAAATACACCACCCCCGTCAGGAGGGAGAATGTGGTGATGACGTAGGCAAACCACCTGCTTCCCAGTCTTCTCTCCAGCTTTATTCCTTTCCAGAGCATTGACACCATGTTGAAATATAAATGCCAGTCATCTGCATGGTGCAGGGGAGATAGCAGTAAACGCTGCCAGTCTTTTTGCTGGTAACACTTTTCCACGCTGATGCAGGAATAGTACAGGGGCTTCAGAGGATTCAGGAAGAGCCAGACATTGAGAGCCAAGGTTGCCAGGGTAACAGGTGGAATATTGTTGATCCCAACATGGAACACTTGAGAAAGCAGCATAAGGAGGCCAACGTTGATTCCTCTTGATCTCCGCTGCATGACTGGGTATCAGGAGTACAGATGGGGAACTGTGCTATAGGATTAGGAACCCAGGAAGGCACGCAGAAAGCAGCACCTGAAATACACAGTGCATGTGAAGCCCATCAGCTTAGAACCGGGTGCTGCTAGGACACTTGCTGGAAGATGAGCACACACCAGCACATCCTACTTATCATCCCAACAGAGATATTCACTTTTGCAAACGTCTTTCTTTATTTCACATTCTAAAATAGAAATTTTAACTCTGGTCCCAGTGAACTTAAGGACAGGAATGCTATCCCTGACCAATATGGTCAGGAACTTATAATATGTCTTCCTTAATTATTAGTTAATTAAATTAAAAAGGTAAGCCTGGCAATCTGTTTGATCCTTGGAACCACAAAAAGATGGAGGGAGTAAACCAGCTCCACAAAGTTGCCATCTGACCTACACAGAAATACTGTGGACTGCACACCCACAATGCACATATTACATACACACACAGTAATAATGATAATCATTATTGTCATCATCATAATAGAAAGACAAGGGCTAGGCAGAAAGCTCAGTGTACAAAGCTTGCTATGTAAACAAGAAAACCTGAATCCAATTATGCGGAGGTTGTCCTCTGACCTTCACATACATGCCATGGTACATGTGTGCCAGCACTAAAATATGTTAAGTCACACAAAAAATATATACATATACACATACCATGCACATATAAGCACACATCTACATATAAAAAGGGTAAAAATAACGTGGATGATGATAATCAAATCAACCTGTAAAGACAGTCTGCAAATATTAAGTAATTTTAATCAAATCCTTGCAAAGTCTCTTTATCTCTTCTATTTTTAGCAGAAACACTCAAAATGCCAAAAAGTAGGTTTGTGAGCATCTTATGGTCTAACCCAATTTTTAAACTACCAGGTATCAACTCCTTAAATTGTCATAAGCTTTTAAAAACTTATCTATGTGTCGATCCTACATTGACAAATGCAGCTCACTTGTCACCAGGAATTAAACCAATCACTGCCACAGGATGTTGTAAGCCCAGAGAGGGAGACCAAGAACACAGGCACACAATTCCGCCAAATTGGTGATGGACAGACAGACTGTTCATCTGAGTTCATCTGAATGACAAGGAAGAGTTCTATGAGTTAGTGGTCCTCCACTTCACCCCTTAGACTGAGGTTGGCATTGTGACATGCTTTGGATGACAGAAACAGGGGGTTAATGATAAGAAGTCCAAACCTGGCCCGAAGATGCACTGGAGGTGTCTATTCCTAGAGTCCGGGCTAGTGGCACAGGTTCCTGTTTTTTGATGGTCGTCCTGGCCACTGGTCAGCTAACCCTGAGATGAAAAGTTACCTAGCCAACACAGATATGAAACAGGGTCCGATGAGCCCATCCTAATATGAACCACAGAGAGGTAAGTAGTCTGAAGAACACAATTACTAATGCAGAAGGTATTGACTTTGGACAGGGACTGGTTCATGCTCATGAGAAGCAACTAGTGAGAAGGGGCAGAGACAGGCTAAAAACAGGTCCATAAAAAGAATCGAGGGGTTGAAAAAAAGAACAGGAAGTGGGGGTGAGGAGTCAGGTAGAGATACAAGAAAAATAGGCAGAGAAAGTGACAGATGTTCAGAAAAAGCTCATTTACTGAGGTGTGTTCTCTTCCTATGATGACTTATCTGCTCTCAACTCCAGGTAGCAGTAACTGAGCACACTAGATAATGCATGAGCTTTATAGAAATGACAAAACAAGATTTTAATTAAAAATGTTTAAATACTGAAAGAAAAAAACATTTTAAAAAAAAGCTAGCCAATTGCTCTAAATTGGAATAACTAGTAATATCCCAGGATTACTAGAACATTCTGGGAACAAAGGAAGTGCTGGGAAAGTGCTAGTATTTTCATTTCTATCACTTACATTGAAATCAATCCAGCAAAATCAGTTGCTTATTCTTGTATATACTACATAATGAATTTCAGTCATCTTTACCCCCACACACTCTCCCACTGGCAACCCTCTAAACAAGTCCCTTCCCCAAGTACTTTCACATTTTCTTCTTGTGACTTTAGAATTACTTGCTGGAGTGTAGGAGGAAGGGCCACGCTCCACTATACCCCCCGACCAAGCTTTGACTACTGATAATCCTGTGGGGAAGTGTGGTCTCAGTGGTTCCTACTTCTCCATGAGGAAGTAATGAAGCCCAATCTTGTAGACATCTTGTGTAGAGATCCACGGCTGCAGTGAGTCCATGAGTGCAATGGCTATGGCATGTCCAGAGGACATCTTTTGACTGCACACCCCTCTCCCCATTCTTAGCTCTTACGTACTTTCCACCTCCACTTCTGAGATGTTCTGAGAGTCTGTGAGGCTGCATTATGTGGTTTGAATGAGAATGGTTCCCATAGGCTCATTTGTTTGAATACTTTGTCTCAAGGTGGTGGTAGAACTACTGGGGAAGGATTGGGAGGTGTGGCCTTGTTGGTGTGTCATAGTGGGCTGGCTTTGAGGTTTCAGTGTATTCTCAGCCTCTTGCTTTTAAGGTTTGAGATGTGAGCTCGCATCTATTTCTACCACCATGCCTTCACTGTGCTACCATGGACTCTACACCACTGGGACCACAAAGCAAATTAAAGGTTTTCTTATATAAGTTGTCTTGGCAAAGGTGTTTTATCACAGTGATACAAAAGTTACTAATACAGGCTATTATAATTGCCCAAGTTGGAGCAAAACATTCTGCCATCACTTTTGGGTAGATACAGGTTTCTGCATTAACCAATGCCTGCCTCAGTAAGAAGTGCTGTGGGATAATGCTCCTGCATGCTGTAAAGATTTGTCACTTGAATTAGTTTAATAAAACTGACTGGCCAGTATCAAAGCAGAAAATATAGGCAGAGTAACCAGACTAGGAGGATTTTGGGAAGAGGAAGGGTGGAGTTAGGAGTTAACAGACAGATATTAAACAGATTAAAGATTATGGGTTAATTTTAAGTATAAGAACTAGTTAGTAATAAGTCTGAGCTACTGGCTGGGCATTTATAAGTAATATTAAGCCTCTGAGTCAATCATTTGGGAAGTGGCTGCCGAGTATTTGGGAGGACAGAAACTACCAACCACAAAGAAGCTTATCTGAAGAAGGTGTGCTAGATAGTTTTATGCCAGCTTAATACAAGATACAGTCGTCTGAGAGGAGGGAGGCTCAATTAAGACAATGCCTCCATAAGATCAGGCTGTAGGAGAGCCAGTAGGACATTCTCCTAATTAGTGACTGATAGAAGAAGTCCCAGCTCATTGTGTTATAACCACCCTAGGCTTTTCAACAAAGCTAGCTGAGCAAGCCAGTAAGCAGCATCCCTCCCTAGCCTCTACATCAGCTCCTGCCTGCAGGTTCCTGCTCTGTTTGAGTCCTTCCTTTGGTGATGGACTACAATGTGGAAGTAACTTGCTTTTCGTCATGGTGTTCATCACAGCAATACGAAGCCCAAAGAGAAGACTAAGAACAGCACTTTTGAGGTATGAACATGAGTACTTGGAAAGCAGTTAGACAAACAATAGTTAGTCAGCAAAACAATAGCAGGAGATTCCCTTACCAGAGCCCAGGACTTCCTCAGTCAAGAGCTCCTAACCAGGTTTATAAAACTAGCATATAACTTCAGAGCCCATTCCCTCCAGAGGAATACCTAACCCAGTCTTGATATCAGGATGAGGGAATTAGACTTGCCTGGAATGGATGCTGAACTGATCCACCTTGGGACTTCTTACCCTTTTGGGGGAATGAGTGGGGGGATGGCGAGGAGGGAGGCTGAAGGCTGACCAGGAGGGATTGGGAGGGAGAAGGAAGAGGAAACAAGGGGATACAAGGATAAAAAAGACTTCATTTTATAAATAATAAATAAATAAATAAATAGATAAATAAATAAATAAATAAATAAATAAATAAATAAGAAAGAAAACCCAGCATATAAAACCAGAAAACAAGGACACCTTCACAGTCATCTCTATTTGCCACACAGTTATATCAACCTTCTCACCATGTGATGTGTAGTACTCTACCTTTTGGAACCCTATATCAACTTCACAGAAACAAACCTATGAGTCACTTAAAATTCACTGACATATTGCTTTGCCAGAACTATCTGACAAACAAAACACCATTTTAATTATGTGGTAATATGCACTAGACAGCACTATATCAAGGTTGTGGCAGAGACATGGAAGATTTCCTGAATATTGATGGGGAAATTAGCCATATTTACTTGTAATGAGAAATTAAAAATTAAACAGGTATGTAATAAGAAAAACTACACAGCTAGAATAAACAAAGGAAACTGAATTCATAACTTGAGAAACCAATGTGTCTCAGGGGGCATAGACAGGGAAAAGAAACTAATTACAGGGATTTTCTATTCTACTTGCAAAGCAGAAAATATTTCACCATTATCATTTACCAAGACAGTATATATCTCAATTTTCAGATTTAAGTGTTCAATAAGAACTGAAACCATTAAATTGCAAAAATATATACCAGCTATAAATTCTATTCCCAATTTGGATGTGACACTAACCAAATTAATTCCACAAGAGAAACAAACATCATAGAGTCTTAATGGGAGTAATTAAATGCCACGCTGAAGACTGGGGTCTCTGTATTATTGTAAGAGCAACAAAGTCACTGAAATCTTACATTGTGTGGCTCCCTCTCCAAAAAACTGTTTATTCTTAGACAGCTGAGGAGAATCAATGGTGTGCTATTACTGATTTGAGACCTTGGGTAAGTTGCATTTAACAGTTTTACATAGCTTAATAATTATTCTTTTAAAAATCATAGGGGAAATATGATTAACAAGTATTTATCAAAGGTCAGCTCTTACCTAGGCTGAGAACTTTCTAAATAGCCAACTTTCTAAACACTTAAGTTTGGAATTTTTAAAATGGATACATAATTCATATACTATAGTAATCACACTCTTGAAGTGCACAGCTAAAGGGATTTTAGTATACTCATAGACTGTGTAACTACAACCAGTATTCCAGAACTTTTTTGATGCCAAAAAGAAACATCAGTGCCTCTCTTCTCCCAAATCTTACTAATTATCCACCTAATTTCTATACATTGCCTAGACATGTCATGTGAGATTATTTAATACAGAACATTTGATTTCTTTTCTTATTTTCAAAGATCATTGATATTACATCAGTAGTTGTTATGTTCAAGTAATATTTTGTTGTATAGATGCACTGTATCTTGTTTTTCTACTCACAGCAGATGGGGTTGTCCACTGTTTGATGCCTGGCCCTATGATGCATAATGCTCCCATGATCCTAGTGTGCTATTCTTTGTACAAACACACACTCCGAGGAGTAGGGTTACTGGGCCAAACAGCAACTCTGTCTTGACTTTCTTGAGAATAACAAATTGGTTTTCAAACTCATGCACCACTGTATACTCACTCTAACAGAGTGCAAAGCCTCCAGCTTCAGGCTTCATCATATTCTCAAGTACTTTTGCTTTTACCTGTGTTTTTTATTCCAGCTTTCCTAGTGAGTATGAGGTGGTATGCACATCTATTTCCATAATGTAAGATTAATGATATGATAATGCTAACTTTACAGTGTTCACAGCATACAATTGTGCTCAAGTCACACCTTACCCTCAAGAAATCACTAATCAAGCTTGGATTGAGAGAGAGCACCAAAAAGAACAGTGAAATCACAAAGAAAGTACCTGGCTGAACTGCAAAAATTGGTAGCACAGTTCCCCTTGGATATGTTAGGTTGAGAAGAAACTTGAATGCCCTTCAACAGCACGGCACGGCTTAGATATCATATCAGCCTGTAAATAATGTAATATCCTTTCAAAATAACTCAGAGGGCGGGTGTTTCTAATAGCAAAATATGCAAAATGCTATGGAAAGAGAAAATGTTCATACTGAACATAAAAATATCTCTGCTTTCTTAATTGCAAAAGCCAGATAGCAAAGTGATACATAAACAGTACATTAACATTCAAAGGACCATGACAATAGTCAAAAACAAACAGACAAACAAACAAACAAACAGAAAACAATGCACCTTGCTTGGCTCAATGTTCCTGCTTTCTCTAGGACAGGGTACACTGACCTTCAAGCATTGATGGAAACTTTCCCATTCATGGCTCTTCAAGTACAAACTTAAGAAACTATTTTCTCTATTTGTCACTGAAGAATCAATGAAGGAGAATGTTTCCTCCAGCATTATAACACAATTGTTTTATTCCTCTAACAAATCTTATTGGCACATAACTTTGAAAAGGTAGTAGTTTCCTAGAAGATCTGAATTACCACACAGATATTCTTGAAATTTTTTTTAAAGTATAAGAAGCATTAACATTTTATGAAAAACAATTTTTTTTTTAAACTGGCTACTTACAAACAAAACTAGGTCTCTTTTCAAATAAGTGCATTTCTAAGAGCTCTGCTAAAAGTTTTATAAAATAGCACACAAATTATGCTTTCCAAACTTTACATTTAAATATTAAATTTAATAGCAGATGGTATGGCTTCACATCATTACACCATGTTCAATTTACCAGAAAGCATCAGCTACCTAAGTTGACTGGTAAACAGGGAGTCCTGGGGGAGACAGTGTGGAACCTTCATCAGACACCATAATCATCTGATGACAAGCTGCACACAAACATCGATTCTTCTAGCCTTCTAAAATCTGTTAAGTAGCTTTGTGAACTATACTAATGACAAAATCAGAGCGAGTCACAATAGGGTTCTGTTTTCTTCCTTCCCATTTAAGGGAGAAATATAAAGAGATGAAGACAATAAAATGAATAAAAACGAACTTCATGAATAAAACATGAATACTGGAATCAAATTATATTAAAAAAATAATGGGAACCTAGTCTTCATGAATACCATGACACTCTGAGTAATTACATTCCAGTATCTGTTCACGAAAAGGCCTACAACTTGGATTCTGCTCCAGAGAAAGTGGGAATTAAGAACACCCTCTTCTTTTAATCTGCAGAGTCCTTTAGTACAGTGGTTCTCCAAAGTCAAAGCCATTGTTATTACAGCCACTCAGCTTGGAATGGCAGGTTGGCAACTGCCTGACATCACTGGCTGCGTCTTCTGGTTTTAAGTGTGGAGACCTAGCTTTAAGACATGTGGCTCCTCCTTTAGCTTTGCTCATTCACAATCTTAGCAAATTAAAAAACTTCCTCACCCCTTAATGGAAGAAGCCCAGCTGTCATTTATAATAGCTTTCCTTTTTATTTGCAGCAAGGTTTTTCTTTTTTTCTAATAAAGTTTCAAAAGCTAAAAAAAAAAAAAAAAAAAAAAAGAATAGCTTGCATTAATGCCAATCACATGGAAGGCTTACAAAGGTAAAGTATAACTTGGAGAAGTAAGCATTTAATATCCCAGACAAGGGGGCAACCATTAAAAAATTAATGTGGATTGTGCTGACACAATCCACAAATGCCAGGTCTTCACCACATTATATTCTCTCTAATCTACTTAAAAAATGTCTGATTCAATTTGCTTAAAACCCAATTTCATCCCACCACTTCCCCCCTGTGAGCCATCAAATACCTTTCTGACCTTGCAAAAAGATCAAGACGCATGTCATGGTTAACAGGATTAACTTTGGGGTCAAAAGGCCCTGGTTTAAATCCTGACTTAAATGTTTTGAGACAGTAAGGTCCTGATTTTTCTTTGTTTGTTTGTTTTGGGGTTTTTGGTTTTTCGTTTTTGGTTTTGAGTCAGGGTTTCTCTGTGTAACAGCCCTGGCTGTGCTGGGAACTCAATTTGTAGAGTAGGGTGGCCTCAAACATCAGATCCTCTGCCTCAAAAATACAGGTATGTTAAAACCGCACAGGGCTCTTGATTAAAATTTTTTTTTAAGATTCATTTACTTATTATGTATATAGAAGAGGGCATCAGATATCATTATAGATGGCTGTGAGCCACCATGTGGTTGCAGGGAATTGAACCTGGGTCCACTGGAAGAACAGTCAGTGCTCTCAATCTCTGAGCCATCTCTCCAGCCCTTGATTAAATTCTTACTCTATGCCTGAACCCTTCACCTTTGCAGCTGGCACTAAATAATAAGTGCTCCATTCTAGATCTGATGACTAACAATTCCCAAACCAGAACTCTAGGCATCTGCTGATAAAAAATCTTTATCATCATCACTGGGCCACTTAAGCTCAGCCTAGGAATTAAAGTTTTATAATCTATACACTTTTCAGTAAAGGCTGATAGTTATACATTTAGCTCAAAAGTATACATGTGTAATTTGTTTCATTTCACATAGTACTCATAATGTTATGAAAGCATCCTTTCTGTTTTATATACTAGCTGGTCTGACCTACACTCATCCTGAAAATCACCTGTTTTGGTGCCCACCCTGAGGTTGTTTGCAGTTATCCACAGAAACAGCTCAGTGGTACTTCTCTGCCAGTGACACCCAAGGATGCTGAAATGTCTGGCCTCCACTCTCTCTGTCCAAGGTGCTTAAAACACAAAGCCATCTCTGCAGATGGACAGTCACATGGGCTCACTCATCTCCATGATGGACAGTCAGGTGGGGTCTCTTCTGGCCAGAGATTATGGAAGTGAAGTATAGACATAGCTTAAGGTGAATGTTCCCAATGCCAAACCCAGTGAATACCCTTTCAGCAGTCTTGGTGTGAAACTGAAACAGAAATTCTACCTTTCTTATACAGATAAGAAAAAACAAAAGTGCTGTGGAATGATCTTTCTATATGCTGTGACTGTCTATTGCTCTCATTGGTTAATAATAAAGCTGTTTTGGCCTATGGCAAGGCAGGATAAGGTTAGGCAGAAGAATCAAACTGAGGACTTGGAGGAAAAGGGGTGGGGTCAGGACAGATGCTAGCCACCCATGAAACAAGATAACAGAGAACGAGTAAATCACAGGCCACATGGCAATACACAGATTAATAGAAATGGGTTAATTTAAATATAAGAACTAGTTAGTAATAAGCCTGAGGCATCGGCCAATAATTTATAATTAATATAAGCCTCTGAGTGACTATTTGGAAGTGACTGCAGGATGAGATGGGGCAGAATGACTCCATTTACACTGGGACAGAGAAACTCCTGTTTACAACAAAAGGACAATAACTATAAACTGGACTATTAGGACTCACAGCAACTCTTAGGCAGACTGTGCTGTGTAGGAGTCAAGCTCCTCGGCTGCTTGTGTCTCACTAAAGCAACACTGACTGCCACTGTTGATACTCTAGAGAGGTCCCTACAGCCCACCTGTACATTATTCATGAAGAACAAGTTCCCAAATCTGCACTAGTACAGCAGGTAACAAGAGGTCAGATGCCTATTGAGTATGTAAACAAAAATCTGTTGAAGCTGTGATGGCAGAGCAGACCAGGAAATAGTTCTATGTCCTGCTACACAGCCAGGGTCTTCTGACTTAAGTCACAAGGTGAGAAACTCTAAATAAGTATGACACTGCTGGATGGCATTGCAACATACCTGTAATCCCAGATCTCTGGAGGCAGGGGCAGGCAGATCTCTGTGAATTAAGAGGCCAGACTGGTCTTCGGAGTTTTAGGACAGCCAGGGCTACATAGTCAAAACAAAGCAAGTCTGATAGATACCTATGTCTCTTCTTGGAGGAAAAAACAAAGCCTGAAACAACACCTTAACAGTACTGAAAGAAACCAATATTAATTTTAGATCAACATTTATTTATAATATATACTATGACATTTAATTAGAACTTAATGAGATCTGTCATTAAAATTGTGACGTCAATGATTTAAAAGTAAAAGGTTTCTTATGTTAGATGCATTGGGAATCCCTTAATTCAGCCCACTATAAGCAGGTACCATTCACTGGTTGAAGGAAAATGCACTCCTCCAAGTTTTGGAAGCCAGAAAGCAGAGTGGGAGCAGCAGAGTGATGCCACTGTGATGAGAGACTTAGAAGTGGCAGGAAGAGACCAGAAGGCTTTAGTGGGCTTTTTATAAAGCATGGCTCCCATTCATGCCTCATACTCATATGGCCTGATTGTTTTCCACATGATCCAGCTCCAAATGCTACAGGTAAGGTTTTCTGCAGTCAGAAGAATTTTGAGCCCACTGACATCCAATCAGCTGTATGTGTGTAAATGCAGAACTGCTGAAGCAAATGAGGAGTTCCTTGTGCATAAATCTCAGCAGAGCCAGAGGCAGCTTATCTTCATGTGATAACTGGGTGTCTTTCTCCTGCTGAGATCCTCAGCCATTTGAACTTAGTATTATCCTTTGCCACAAGCTTGTTGTCTTGTGTCATCTAATACACACGCTCTTTAGCTATGTGCTGATAATAAACAAATTTATCAATGTAGAATATGGTTAGGGCAAAGTTCACTTCAGAGAAGAACTTAGGGCTGTGTCTTTGCTTGAGCCGAGCTTTGAAGGAAATAAAGAGAGTGGGTAAATGGAGAAAGGGGTCTAAAGGAGGATCCTGTGAACTTGTGCAATCAACCCTGAGATGTGGGTGTCCAGGGAAGAGTGTCAAAATAGTTAACAGTCTTGTGAGTTCTGCTGAAACATATCTTTTGAAATAAGCAAGTGTGTTCAAACTCACTGGAATTTACGGGACATTTGAATAGAATTCCACATAGTATGCATGTGGACAATTGCACCCCACTGAAGCAAAGGATACAGAATGAACACACTCCTCAATGTCCACTGCTACCTCATTGTTTTTAAATCTCATTTTCTTCCCACTACTTGACCATAAGTTACAAGCTGCAGTCCTGACAAGCACTTTCAGAAGCAAGGCCCAAGACTTTCCTAACAGAGCGCCATATTATCTGCCATACTCACATATGACTTGCATTTAGTGCATGTAAACGGTGCTACCATTAAATACAGTTGTCATCTTGTTCTCTTGACATTATCTGTCTCTTAAGCTCTTTAGTTCATGGAGTGATTTTGCACAGCATTGTGATTTTTAGGAATGGCTATGTTCTACTCTAGCAGGACTAATAGTACAGTTAGCATGGGGGACAGCGGGATGGCTAAACCCAGGAAACAACTGTTAGGTGACCACGTCCATGATTCTTACATTCCCATCTTTAACAGAACTCAAAGGTCAAGGTTCCCAACACCCAGTTATTCTTAAGTACTCTTAGCTTACTTGGTCAAATTACAATACAGAATAAACTCTCCACCCATCAAGTGTGCCTTTATGTCCCTCCATCAAAACTTGTCTTCACACAGACTTTAAAAACCTATCCCTTTCATTTTGGTGTTTGTTCACTGGAACATACATCCCAAACGTGCCAAGGTTTCATGTCTTCATGACAGTTCTTCAAGGACACAGACAATTGTGTTTGGTCGGATGCTTTTAGTGGGAGACATGATGTCCTGTTTGGGACTATATGTTAGGCCAGCAACTTGAACAAAGAACTAAGAGAAGGTTGGAAACAAGACCCCGAGATCAGATGCTCTGACAACACGTGCAGCCCAATGAACAAACTGCATTTACATTCACTGTGCATGTTTCCCTTGCAGACAGCACACAAGGTCACACTGCTAACCGTCAGTTACAATAAGCTTCTAAACTCCTGCTCAATTACCTGCTTAATAACAAAAGACAGGGCTGTGACATCATCACAGTTATAATTAATTTACACAGATCAGCTTCCTGTTAATCAAATACATCTTAAAAGCCCTTAATTATTTTTTTTTCACCTGGAAAGCAACATTTAGCTTTGTTTGATGAAAAGCAATCCTGCTGAATTCCACATGAAAGGCTGTCAGGCTGCTGCAAGACATAAAGGACAAAAGCCTTCCCAGGGCGCATTGCTGCACTTCGGAGTGGCTGGCACAGGACAGCAAGCAGAAGCATGATGATGGAGAACACGAAGCATTTTAACAGTTTCATAACATCAAAGTTGTCAGGGAATGGGGGTGTCAACAGAATGGCTTGGGGAAAAGGAACATACTGATCTTTTTTGACAAAACTATACGTAAGATCAGCAATATTAATGCATACAGTATAGGGCAGGTTAGTTGAGGGCATAATCCTTAGGGAGAGCTGTACAACACACAGACCCATGGATCGTAAGAAACTGTCAGTTCTCCCCCAGGATAACATGGGCTCATTTGGTTTGCTAGGGACCAACAGAAATTTCAAACACACAAACCCATACAACCATAAATTGAGAAGTGATGAAGATTTATGCACATAAATAAAATAGATCTTTAAAATGTTGAAAATACTTCTGAGTGTTCTTATAAGATAATTAACATGTTTTAAGAATTCAATCCCACATATTTAGTGTATTATGTGATTCAGTTATATACATACCTCCTAAACAGCACAGTATATGAAAGAATCATGAAAGCAGGATTATCATCATTTTCTATTACTGTGCGTGATCATGAAGGTGTTGGGAAGGGAGAGCATGTGTTGCAGTATTTACTCGGACATTTGAAGACAACTTTATGGAGTGGTTTTTCACTCCTCCTAACGGCACATGGGTCCCTAGGATGAACTCAGGCCATCAGGCTTTCATGGCAAACACATTTATCCACTGGGCCATCTCACTGGCCTATAAATTACTTCTAATTAAAATAAACTATATAATAAAATCTCAAGCCCACTTATGGTTAAGATTATCTGATACTGTGAGAATTTAATGACCTTTCATTTATGGTGATTAAAATTTTTTTTAAAAATCTCAAGATGCCAGCTAACAAAATTTTTCTTTTCCTCTTTTGAAAATGCTATTGGCTCAACACTAGTAATCAGATTATATTTACATATAAAAAGTGACTGAAAGTTGAAGTTACTAGATTTTGCATATAATCCTCAATTTTGCTCCACAGCTCTAGGTGAATTCTCGCCAACTCCACTTCCGCCCCGTCAACACTTATGATTTCCAGTATCAATCATAAGCCCGTTCCTCCTTGCTTAGACCACAAGTTGCAGTGTAGTGAGAGCTCATTAAAGTTTCCCAAATGACAGTGCTGCAGCTGAAGGTTTAAAACCAGGGTGCAGGTGGGGCCCACAATGCAAGCATCCCATGATCACACCCTTCAAGAGGACTTAAGGACTTCCAGTCTCGTCTTTGCGCTACATCAGACTTCTTTGTCTATGCCAAGTCTGTGAGAAAGTGCTGCCTGCCACTGCCACCCCTCATTTCATCTGTGCATGAACTATTTCTGAATTATTTATGGAGTCGACTCCACTCTGCACAAAAACTAGTCAAGTGGGGAAGGCAACCATACCTCAAAGACTGGTGCATTCCCAAAGTACACAGAACATCTGCAATTACTTGACGATCGATGGCGACAGCTTAGGGATTTTTGCTTAGCCAGCAGAAACACCTCATTCTTCCTCTAGTTGGAACCTGTGTCCCACCCCCCTTCCCCATTTACTGTGATCTTGGGAGAAAAAAGGGACTTTCAACCAAGGGAGAGGGTAAGGTAACCTGGAGTAACAGCTTTGCCCTGGGAATGGAAATCTGAATAGAGAAACTAGCACTGATGTCACTGGACTAATACAGCAGTCACTTGTGGCCAAGACTATCTGGCCTAGAGAGCCTGACTTCTCACTGACCTTTACTGAGGCATGGCCGTTCAGACTTTCTGTTCAATCTGGGCTCATTCACATAGTTCCTTTAATTAAATTGATCACATCACTTAGGCTTGCTTCTTCTGTTTGCAGTCAAAGACATCAACCCACAAAATCACATTTACAAAAGTGCTCACAAGCAGGTTGAGTTTAATTCGAGCATTGCCATCTCCATCAGACTAACAAAGGCTCAAGCCCATAAAAGAAGCAGAACATGGAGGTTACATGGGCTATATCTCAACAGTCTGCTGCAAGCATGCTATTCCTAAAGACAAGAGAGCACGGACCTAAGGACACAGGCAAGAACTTCTTCAGAAAGTGCTCACCAACGTTTGTGCTCAGTTGAACACAAAGTTGTCTCAAAAGGAAAAGAGAGTCTTAGTTGTATCTTCTATTTATACCAAACTGATATATTTAACAGAATTAAGAGTAACTCAAGAAGTGGCGTTACTGCACCTCTGTGCCTATGTTCTTCACAGACATTCATTCTCGTGGCCTTCAGAAAGTGCTTTCCAGAGATTCATCCAGTCAATTCTCACTTTACTCAATGCAGAAACAGACACATTTCTCTAATCATGAGCCTAGAAGAGGCAGGGTTTGTGTCTGAAACCACATGAAGAACATGCTTGTATCAGTCTACATTCCTCTGTTTAACAGGCTAGTACATTGAAGAAGCCACAGCCTGTGGTGATACACTTTCAGCCTAGAAAGGCAAAGCAATCAAGAGCTGCACAGCACATAGGTGTGCACACACACCAAAAAGAGCAAAGCAAGCTTTAAGGTTTTCTAGGGTGAGAGAAATAAACACTAGGGTAGACACTGTCCTTAAGCAGTGAGAAAGAAAATGAAATGACTCCCCAAGTTCAACAAAACAGTAAAACAGTCTCACAAAAAGAAAGAACTTTGAAGGTGGAAATTTAGAAGACTAACAGGCCCCTCATTGTTGCACGAATTCTGGTTGTTATTAAATGAAACTCAGAGCCAGATATCAGGGAAAGGCTGGAATATTAGAGAGAGGAAACACCACAGTCAAATCTCAACCAGATAACTTCCAGCTTCCTCAGCCTTGATCCTTGTAGCTTCTACTGAACAATCTGTCTTCCTAGCCTGCCTTAAAAACCTTCTGCCGCCCAGTTGTTTCACACCCAGGTTAAGATTAAAGGCGTGGGCTATTCCTAATTGGTTAGTTCGGCCTTGAACTGACAGAAACAAGATCTCTGTCTCTGGAGTTATGGGATTAAAGGTGTAGGTCACCACTCCTCAGGTCCTTCCCTGTGCTGGGATTAAAGATGTGAGTTACCACTCTCTGAACCTCCTGTGGGTGGATCCCTTCTCTGATATTCCAGACTGGTCTTATTAAATAAACATATTACCACACCTTATTAATACAAAATTAGCATACCTTGACTGGAAGGAAAGAAAAATGGTTAAGCAGCTCAAACTACAACTCATTCCTTACAACACACAAAATTACAAAGTTGCTGAAAGGAGGTGTCAGAGTTTCAGTGTTTTACAAAACACTTTGTTCCGAGTTTCAGTGTTTTACAAAACACTTTGTTCGGGGGAGGGGGGAATTACACATAGTTGCAACACACATGAACATTACATATTACTTATAAATCCGAAGTTACCAAAATACATATATAAACCTCATGCATTGCTATCCTAATACTGTGATTCTGGCTGAAAATATGTGTCATTTAGCACCCTGGGGAAACAGCTGATGGTGTAACATCCCTGAAGTTAAATCAGAAGGAGTCAAACATGGTGTGTAACCTTAAACACACCAGGTCCTTAGTCCTGATGAACTTCTTGGTTCTTTATCCATTGGATAAAGAAAATCCCTCTTACTTCCTAAAGCCACAGTGAAGCCAGATGAAATAGCATACCACAAAAAAGCATGTAGGACACTCCTGAAGTTCAGTTTTCATTTTCCCTTCCTGTCCATAAAGTAATGAGACTGTCTCCCCATGGAACTGGACTTTATTGCTTTGTAATTATGATGTGCATGTAACAATGTCCAAGACACTAGACGGTAAATAACACCGACATGCAAGCCTGAATGCACACACTGTCAATTGGCTATCATCTAGATCCCAAAGGGCTCTTGTAAACTACCTATTGCATCCCAGAAATATGACACATTTTCATATTTGAATACAGCCAGAATTATCCACCAGCTTTGAAATATCACTACCATGATGCTGCAAGGAGCAGCTGGTTGATTGAAAGTGAATCCCCTCCCCCACTCTCCAGCTGTCACCAGGAAACCCCTCTCAATGTGTGAAAATGACAGTGTTACTACTACTACCTCTACTATTAACAAGCTAACAAATGATAAGATTTGAAATTATTCTTATGAGGAGTCATTATTAAGTACAAATTAATTAAAACAAAAAACAAAAACTACTTTACCATATTTATGAAAACTAGATACTGACATACAACAAAAACACTGTGGCTTGTATATGCAAGAAATACTGTGGACTTATGACTGGCTTCTCTTCCTCAGTCATGTATGATGCTAAACAGCAGTTAAAATACTAAGTAGATTTTAATACTGATAGAGCGGTCACAGTGTAAGAGAATTTTTTAAAAAGCTGTGTTTTCTGGCAGGGAATCTTATTTCTGTACAATGTGGGTCAGACTAAAGACTGTATTTGTTTGGGGTTTTGTTGTTTTGTTTTTAAATAATCACCCATGCTTCTGTAAGAGAACTTAGGCATATGCTCTTCCTGGAGAGAAAGCTAGCAATTCTGCAGGGCAGAGCTAAGGATTCCAAGCACCTGGATTCTTATCATAGTTTCAGGTACAGCTCACCCTCAGAGCTATGCTATTGACAGTGATCCATACACAGAGCTTCAGAAACCCAGTTCTCTAGACACATCCTGGATCAGATTCGGTGTCTTCTAACCCCACAGATCTTTGAGCCTTTCGACTCTTGAACTTCCTGTGTAAATTTCTGCTTAAGAGGTTTCAAGTTAAAATAAACAAATGAAGAACAACGAAAACTGAGAACCACTGTTTAGATGGAATAACAGCTTCTTTAAAAGACACAATTTAAAGAATAGCTTCAAAGGTTGTAATGGCTTTTTACAATAATTTTAATGTATGTATTCATATGTGTATATATTAGTTTTATATTTGTTCCTTACCCTCATACAACACACTAAAAATAAACAAAAGTATGGCCCACTATGCCTCTAAGTAAATTCTATGTTTATACATTTATAGCTATGTAAAAGCATGAAGAAAGTCTAAGGACTTTGTACTTTTTTTAAAAAAAAAAAAGTAGAACACATCAGTGTCCTAGGTAGTAATTCATTAAAGATAAATTATTTCAGAGCTCACAACATTTTTATGTTTTTATTAGCCAAGTTATCACCTTCTGTAACATAAGCAGCATTATATGACAAAGCTGTCTGTATTCAAGGAAATCAAAAATAGGATAACCAAAGATATTTTGATATTAATTATCTCTAGTCTTCTGGAAATCATGAAGACAATGTCTAAAAATCACTGATTATGAAATAACTAATGTTTTTCTACCAAGCTGAGCTGTAACGTTCTCTGTTTGCTTTCTCTTACAATAGTACAAAATCTGGACTCTCACTTCAGCATCTTTATCACTTAAAGAGCAGTGACTGGGTAATAAAATAACCTCATGTATAAAAGATGATTAGGAAATAAATAGGGCAGTCAGGATTAAATAGAAACATTTCTTCTTCTTTCAACAAGAGACAAAGCCTAATATAAAATGTAGTAACAAATAATAGTCAATACACTACCTCATTTAACTTAGCCTCAGATGCTATGACTTCCACTTTACAGGGGGAGAAATTAAAACAGGAAAGATGCTAATTTGTCTATAGGGCATAATCATTGCACAAGGCTCAGCAGAATTCAAGCTAACTTGGTCTAACCTGGAACCATAGCTACACATCTTTCTCATATGAAGTAAGAATACATTTGGAGCCTTTGAGAAACAACTGTTTCATGCCGGGACATCACTTGGGTGGTAAGGTTAACTATTGCTGACAGAAACTGACATCACAGGGACATAGTTACATGAAAATTTACTTCCCATGGTATGCCAGAGTCTTAGAATGGTTTTAGTACCAGTCAGTGCTTTCCGGTCAAAGCCATGTGTTGCACAGTTCACAGTTAGTCATTGACCTTTTTCAATACTGTAACAAGCCTAAGCTTTATGGCAGCAGCTTCAAATTCTGAATGATTCTTTGTTCCCCTAGGTGGATCCTTGGAGAAAAGAAGAGTTCTTAGAAAATGTTATATGTAGCAATTTAAAAAAAATCAGCAGGTTGAGAGCAAGGTCTAACTTAATTGTGATGCTTCAAATAAATGGACATGAGGCCTTTTTTGCTATAATGGAGCTGTATGAGATATGAGGACAAAAGATAAGGAAACATCATCAGCTTTGGCTTTGGGGTGCTACCTCTATGCTCCTGTTCTGTCCTGGCCATTACCAATTCTGAGCCTACCTTTGGTATAGCTAAACTGAAGAAACAAGGCCAAAGAACTTTACCTTATCACAACTACTACCAATAAATTTTCTAAAATGCTACAGTGTAAATAATATATGCATCAGTACCTGCTGCTGTAACTTTCTGGTTTTGTTTTGACTTACTGCATAGGGTCTTATGATGTATCCCAGGCTGGCCTTCAACTGTGATTTCTCAGCCTCCAGAGCACTGGATTTACAAGTGTGAGTCACTACCTCTCACTAAAAAAATGTCCCGTGTCTAAATTTTCACTATTCAGAACATGACTGGGATAAAAGAAGTATCCTCTATGCAGCAGTCACAATATCCATGCATTCAAACTTCTACCTAACCCTACAGTTTTGTCTTTCTTCCACAATCTGTGTGCTTTCTTCATTCAGATCTAGTTATTTAGTAATGCCTAACTTTTGAGTAACATAACTAACGCATTAGCGCTACCCACTTGTTTTCACATGGAATGCACATGGAATGAAGTCACAGTTAAGCGACTTGCTCAAGGTTCTAGATCTTGGAAACACCTCACCTTATTCAAACATCATCTGTGACTCTGCAACGACTAAGTACTTTGTATGACTATGTTATTCGTGAAACTTAGCACTGGACCAAAGACTCACTCAAAGGCGTAAGACACTAAACAGCCTGACAAGTGAATTTTAACTGTCAAATGACTCGATATTAACAGGTTTCTTTTAAAAAAAAAAATAATGTCTAATTTGGAAAAACAGAAAAGTATAAGATACGAGCTTTTTGTGTGGGCAGAAAAGAGATGAGTTCTTTTGGTGTATTTCTGTCCTCTATAATGTGGGGAACTAACGCCTTTCAAAGGTTAATATGGGTCTGCGTACTGAGACAGAAGCAGCGGTCCCCACAGCACCTGCCACTGCAAGTTCTGTGGCTGATGCAATTTCAAACTTCCTGATATCAGAGAAACTTATCAAAAGCCCATCGCGGAGCCCAGACCTGCAGGCGCCCGAACAAGGGATCCTGGTGGGACTGGTCTTTGCCGCCTCCCCCTTGTCTTCCTAGCCTGAAGGAATAAGAAGACCCAGAGCGGCTGCCCCGCTGGCTCCGACCTCCCGCCTGATCCCAAAGCAGCGCTTCCGCCCGGCGGACCCTAGCCCCAAAGCAGCGCTTCCGCCCGGTCCGCGCCAGTCCGGATCTCGGCGCAGGCCCCTCCATCTGCGGTCCCGGAAAGCCGCGACACATGCCGCATAAAAGCAACGCCACAAACTCAACCGAACAGACACGGAAACTCACTCTCTATGACCCGCTTGCGTCCTCACGTACTGCCGCGTACGCCCGTCATCAACCCCGGACTCCGGATTCGAAGATTCCACTTCCCGCACGGACGCCAATTCCGGAAGCTCTGCTTCCGGTGGCTTAGGGTAAAACGTGCGGCCTGCCGCGCATGCTCAGTATCCCTTATGGCCTCCCTAGGTTTCTTCTGGCAGATAAATAGGACTCTTCTAGTTCAACCGTCAGAAACGATGATGCCAGTGTCCTATCACCGTCATAAATAACTTGTGACCACTTACCACGTGCAGGGCGTATTAGCCCTGTCTATGGCCAGCTCCTCAAGGTAGAGAAAGTTCCTTCCTAGCCAAAGTACAGCCTGCAAAGTGGTCAGAGGAAACACTGCTTTACATGGGCCTGGAGGGAGTTTCTTATCTCAGAAACTAGGCCTGGGAAATAAGGCCATGGTGTACATTTCAGTCCTCAAACACAGATCCGAGGCTGCCCTGCTTTGCCTGTTTACTGCCTTAAGGGCTTGAGGTATAAGATATTTGAGTTCTAGGTCATTTGATGCAATTTTCCCTTCTGCTTCTGGTGTGGAACCAGTTTACTGGTCAGTGTAGGAGTCAGCATCAGCTAAGGGCCAAGCTGCATTAATTTCATACAAGTCAACTGTCTTTGACATAAAGTTTTCTGGTAATTGGAGGAGAGTTCCACTTTCTCAGGGCATGGATTGGATGCAGGTAACCCTTTGTTTATTTACCAAAAGTTTTAGCCATGTTTAGTTAGTGTGTTAAAACTTCCTGTGCCACAAAAGTTTATCTTCTATTATTGTACAGTAGAAGAACTCTTCCTGGAAATGCTTATCTTAGAGTTGGAATTTAAGTGAAAATCTGAGTCATTTACAGGGGATATATTTGAGATATGAAGATAACAAAATTGTTAGAAAATTCAGGGATGAATTCTTGAATCTTATAATTTAATAACCCTTTTAAGGTAAAAGAGTATGTCAGTCCAAGACTGACAATGAGAACCTGCATTCCTGGAAATGGAAGCCCAAGTGAGTAGGGGCAGTAAATTGCACATAGAAATGTATCTCCTTAGAAAAATAAGTGCTGTTTCTCAAATGGAGGGGACTGCCTGTTTTTCCCTTTGATCAATCATAATGTATCCATTCTGTTCCTATACTCCTACCTCCTTGTCTCTGCCACCTTCTACACCTTTCTATATTTACATTGTCTTTGTCATAATTGTAAGCCATTATATACAGAGGTGTCTAAAAGGACCACAAATCAAGTCTTAAATCAGTAATCTTTAAAAAAAACATAAATGGAGATTAGGCTTAGTAGTGTATTTACGGAGTAGGGTCTGATGATACATACCAATAACTACAACAGTTAGTAGGTAGAGATGGTAAGATCGGGAGGTGGAAGCCGGAAGCCAGCTTTGGCTGCATAACTTCAAGACCAGCTTAGGCTGTGTGAGTTCCTGTCTCAAAAAAAAAAAAAAAAAAAAAAAAAAAACCAAAAAAACAATGAGTACAAACATTTTGACATATTTTACATATAAGTAAAATATTTAATTGGCATTGAAAAGGTCAGACAAATTAAAAAAAAAAAAAGACTTTGTTAGGCTGGCCTAGTGGCAAACACTGTAATCTCAGTGCTTGGAAAGTAGAGGCAAGAGTATCAGGCATACAAGACCCAACACCACTGCATTGTAAGTTTGAGTCTATCCTAAGCCACATGAGACCCTGTCCCAAAGCAAAGTTCTTTCACCCCAGGGGAAAAGATTTGTTGAGCAGTCTAGACTTTCAAAGTTTTAGGTAAGATGAGTCCACTGTATCATGACCAAGTCCCTTCTAGCTTGACAGATGTCGCCTAGGTAATAATTTCCTAGCCAAAACTTCAATAGAAAGGCAGTCAATAGAATTCTTACATATAAACAAGGCTTGAAATGCTAAAGAATTGGGGCTCAGTGGTTATGAGCAGGTTCAATTCCCAGCACCCACATGGTGGCTCACAGCTGTCTGTAACTCCAGTTCCAGGGGACTTATCACCTTCACACCAATGCACATAAAATAAAGCTAAATAAAGTATATAAAACACTAAAGAATCAATGCTATAAGTCCTCTAACATTAAAAAAGCACACAATTGCTACATTTTCTTGTAAAGTGATTTTTTAAAGCTCAAAAGCATTTTGTTAGATAACATTATGCACATTTAATAAATGACATATATTCATGGGCTAAGCTGTAGTTTGAATTGTATCAAAGCCTTGATGGAGAAGCAACAATTCTTAGATTTAACCATTTGTCTCAAGATGGTATTCCTTAAATGCCATGCTTACATTGAAGTGGGAGATATGGCTTCTCTTTTTTGTCAGTTCACAATCTGGTGGGAACTAGGAGGAAGGCAGATAGACATCCCCACCTTTCAGAATCCAGTCTGAAGGTAAAAAGATGCTGTAGCAATAATATTTTTATATTTAATAAAATCAGCCTAGAGTAGCAGAGAACAGAATCACCCACAGTTAAGCCATGAGGGTCAGAGAGTGGTAACTCACACTTTTAATCCCAGCACAGGAATGATGAGTAGAGTAAAACTTTATTCCCACCACTCAGTAAACAGAGATCTTTCTGTGTTTGTGTGAGTTCAAGGCCTAACAACCAAACAGTAGTAGCATACACCTTTCATTCTAATTCTAGAATTATGATGCTGAGCTGGAAGTGAAACAACAGGGCAGAGAAGATATTTAAGCCTGGGGAAGCAGAGATTCAGACATTCTGTAGGAGAGGCCAGGGAGGCAGAGGACTCTTGAAGATAGCATTTACCCTGTTCAGCCTGAGAAGTTGGCTGGATGAGAATTGACTGTGGTCTGTATCCTCTCTCTGATGTTCCAGCTTTTCCCCAATATCTAGCTCTGGATTTTATTATACACTAACTAGAATTCATGCAGTAAGATGCCAGACAACAAGACTATACACCAAAAACTGGATTATCTTGTAAAGGAGGAATTTGGTTTTATCTTTTCCTGCTTCTAGTGAATCAAATATATTGCACCCAAAACTGCTTCAAAAGATGGATAAAGGTGATTGAGGAATGTATATCATCCTTCTTATGGAACAGCTTGCAATTAAATAACTCAACTATGAATTACAAAAGGGCAAAATTGGATCATGTATTATCATAAGACTGTAAATACTTAGCAGCAGACTATACACAGAGTAACCCTAAGAGACTTGTAATGGCCAGAGAAAATAGACTTTAAGAAAACTAAAACTTTGTATGGTCAAAAAGATTTCACTGTGATAAGACAGCCAACACATTAAGAAAATCAAGAACTGTAAATGTCCACATACCCAACAATATAATTGGTAGACCTGGGAGTTTAGGATGTAGCCCAATGTTAGAGTGCCTAGTCAGTATCTGCAAAAAGGGTGTTGGGAGGAAAATAGAATTAAGAGGTGGACAGCCAAAGTCTGATATTTCAATACTCTGAATAATGGATAGGAAATTAGATCAAAAACCATTAAATATATAGAAGCTGTAAAAAACCCTCAGCAGAAATTGTAAGTGCAGACCATTCCACCTAATAACAGCAGAATTCATACTCATTTTAAAGTGCCTTTTCTTCTGGATAGCACCATATGGTGGGTCATAAAACAGGTGTGAATAAATTTAAAACAAATGAGATCTCTGGTAACAATGAAATTAAATTAGGAATCAACAATAAAAATGTATTGGGAAATTAAATTACTCAATGGCTAAAAAGGTAAAGAAAATAGTTTTAACTGTGCAAAAAGAAAACATCAAATTTCCCAGTTTCAATTAAAACAGTGAACTAAAAGGTACTCACTACCTTAAGGTACTGCCTTGGAAAACAGTCTCAATAGTTTGGCTTTAAGACAAAAAAGCTACACACACACACACACACACACACACACACACACACACACACACACACACACAGTATACCAGTCAGGGGGTTGAAAGAGCCAGTTTATATCAATGTCTCCTCAGCTAAACATTACATGTGCAATGATCCTGAATTCAAATAAAACATCCTAAGTGTAAGGTCTTGGGTGTGTGGTTCAAGAGAAACATTAAGGCAAACTGTTCTTTGGGGTAAGAAACTTATTATAAGTATTATAAATGGCATGGAGACAGCATGATGGAGGCTCTGAGGATAGTTCAGTCCCATGAGAAAGAGTAAGGGTCCCTTATAGGTTTCAGAACAATGAGAGAGTTTGATGTCATGTGTTGATGAGTTACCCATAGTATATGTTTGTAAGTCAGGCTCACCCTGATTCCCACATGACAGTGGAGGGTGAGAGGGTCTTACAGACCATACACTTTTCAGGGCGAACCCATTTGCATCCCTATCTCTTTCCACCCTCCTAAGGTAGGGTATAGTCCCCAGGCTATCAAACACCAAGCTACTCCATAGAATGAGCTCATACATGTTTAACTAAATGTGCCTTTCTTCCTCAGCATCAAGGTTATATATTCTAACATCAAAGGAGTGAATGGTAGGATCTCATCCTATCTTCATGAGTGACACAATTCAACTCATAACAGACTTGCAACAAGAATTTGTATTATTTTAAAATCTACCCACAAAGAAAAGCCCACACTCAGGTGGAGTAACTGATGAATTTGATCAAACATTTAAGGGAAAAATGATAAAAATCACTGTGTAAACTTCCTCAAGATAGAGGATCAGTTCTCTTTCTATGAGTCAGTTACCCTGATACCATGATAAAGAATTTGCTTTTTAAAGAAGGGCTACAAATGACATCCTTCATGTACATATGAACACTCAAAGCAATATATTAGCAAAACAAATCCAGGAATATATAAATGTAAAAATCAGTATAGGTACAAGTTTGATTTTACTTTTAAAAAGTCAATGTGAAATATTATTAATAACCAAGAAGTTAAAAGAGCTGAGAATAATGCAGATTATGGATTTTCAAGAATTCTGATTGGTATTATTAAAAGCTCTGAGCCATATATTGGGGAAAAACTGGGAGTTCAAAGGAGCAAGCTACAGCCACTTCTCACTGCTACTGAATCCTCTGGCTGAAAGGATGAAGATACTGTCTCCAGGAATCCTCAGACTGAATAGGGGAAGCAAAGGGGTGCACAGGGCAAAGGGAAGGAGCAGAGCTCCTGCCTCCTCCCCCCTTATATGCCTTTCTCTGCCCAGTCATACCAATTCCTGTCTCAACCTTCTAGTGCTAGAATTAAAGGTGATCTTCCCAAGTACTGGAAGCAGAAGCATGGGATCCCAAGTGCTGGGATTAAAGGTGTTGACCACCACCAGCCTAACTCTCTTTCTCTTTTGGACTGGATTAATTTCAGGTAGTCCAGGCTGCCCTTGAACTCACATAAATCTACAGGATCTCTGCCTCTGCCTCTTGAGTTCTAGGATTAAAGGTGTGTAACACCACTGCCTGACTCTGTTGATAACTCTGGCAGGCTCTGTCCTTTGATCAATGTATCACCACAGATGGAATTGTAAATTTTAGAGGAAATTTTGTGAATATCCCCAAAGACTCTATTAGGACTGCCTCTGTGTGTGTGTGTGTGTGTGTGTGTGTGTGTGTGTGTGTGTGTGTGTTATTAGAATGAAGAACCAATGGAAGTAAAACCTTTGTTTTACTGGGATAATGGATGCTGGTTTAGCTGAGGCAAAAAAAAAAATCAGCTGTGATTAATAAAAATCTAGCATCATGGAGGTAAAATCCTGTAAGTTCCTCCCAGTCAGCACATGGTGGCCATGGTACAAACAAGCCAAGGCTGCATCTCAAGCTGGCAGTTGAACTCAGTAATGTTTAAAAATCTTCCACACACTGGTTTTGCAGGCATAGGAAGTCATTGAATTTGACTGAGGCCTGGCACCATACAGCAGGGCCAAGTGCCTGAAGAAAATACAGGAAAGGCCATTGGTGAAGATGCAGCTTCAGTTGCCATGGAGATTCCAGGATACTAGAGATCCTAGAACCATCAAGGACGCTCCACAGTGAAGTGGAGCCCGTTTGAGTCTAGTGGACAAATAGCTTGCTGAGGATGACAGACACAGAGATTCAGAACTGCCCAGAACTTTTCTGAGTCCTGAAACCCAGACACTGAACTTGAAGATTTGGAGCTACACTGCAAAACTTCAGTTTTGCTTAAAGTGTGACTGTTTTTATGCCTTGTTCTTCCCTTTAGGAATAAGTATATAATTTTATGACTTAATTTTTATTTTACAGAAACCTACAGTTAAAAGATTTTGATTTTTAAAGCGATGTTGAACTTTTAAAGCAATAAAAAAAATTTTAAGGACTGGATTTTTAAAAGTCAGACTGTGTTTTAAATAGTGATATCAACCTGAGATCTTGGGAGCAAGAAAGAAAAGGTTATGGTTTAACAGTGATGTGTTTGATGGTACTGCCCACTGGGTGGTGCCATCCCTGGGCAGGTGAGCCTGGGATGTATTACTAAGGCAACTTAGCATGACCTGGGTGTGAGTCAGTAAGCAGCATCCTTCCAACATACACAGAGTAAATATTTATATTCCAAAAGGGAGGAATAGACATAGGAAAATTAGACTAAAGCAAACCTGAAGTCCAGTGGGGGCCCCACTCATTCCTGAAACTGCATGTCACCTATTGAAGCATGTGGTGGAATTATCTGAACACCAGTTGGCCTTGACTAATCCCCACCCCATGACCCTGCTGCCCTCAATGGGTTTGATCTAGGGCTGACTTATCTCTGTACCCATAGCTCTCCTTGGAAAATAGTCTATATTACTAGCATCTCCAGCATCCCAAACTAAATGGAATATAAAATTGAGAAGGTGAGAAGAGTGGCAAATCTATAGACTGTATGTTTAAAATGATGACTATTAAATCCTAGTTGGAGAAATGCCATTTAATAATGTGATCCAACCTATTAGCATGTTTTAGAAATTGTTATGATGGCCCTTTCTTTGAATCTTTACATGAAAATGTGTACTTTAGGACTCAAACAATTTTTCATTGTCTTAGAAGATTATAATAGAATTAAGAACCCATCATGATTAAGTTATTTTAAAGCCAATGACAAAGATCTTATCAGTAATAAAGTATATCACAAACTCCAAGTAGAACATTGCATTTACAAGAAGACCTAAACTAGTTAATTATCTCAACGTGATTATGGACATTATTGTAATTGCATATCAATTTTACTAATCAACTCTCGATTAATCTAATGGGGCTGAGGAGAGTGTAATAACAGTAAAATAATTCGTGCTATTCCATGCGTATTTCAACATACTTAACAATTTAATGCTTAAACTCCTGCTTAAATATCAACCATTTTCTAATTTCCAATCATACCATAAACAGATTATTTCCTATATTGGGGCACTAAGCAAAGACAATTTTATTCTCTTATTACGGATTATATTTTTCTTCTAGGAAGTGATCTCCTTCTGCAATGAAAGACAAGCCTCATTCTGTGTGTCCTGTTCCTTCCAAAGGATAGTGGTACAGCATATAATCTGTTAGCCAAAGGTTGTCCCTAGGGAGTTTGGTTGGGTGCTTTCTGGAGGGGATTGATGGTCAGCATTAGATCAACACCATTAGATGGCAGAGCTTCATTGGCGAGCTAGAGATGTGCCTCCCTGGAAGGCCTGGAAGGAATGGAGCTGCCAGAACAGCCAGGACTCTTTTTTAACACAAACCTTGAACCTCTTTACTTGCTGAGACCTCTAAATCCAGACTGCTTCCTTACAGCTCTGTGTTATGTCAGCAGGGTTGAAACTCCTTATCTTATTCACTGGACACCCTCCAAGATCTCCTGTTATCATCAGCATGACCTCTGCTATCCAATTAAGATCATGAACTTAGGGCTTTTATCAAAGTGTTATCAAACAGTAAGTGGTGCCAGTTAATTACTTTTAATTATCACTATTATTAGCTTTCATTTGTAAGCATCTATATGTCAAGCACCAAATGATAACTATAGTTTACAAATAAGGAGATAGATAATTAGATTCTGTAGCTAGTAAACATAGGATGGTTAGCTCGTATGTACTCTCCTTCTGAATAGTAAATGTCTAGTCCTGGGTGGAATGCCAGTTTTTAAGTGTGATTATACAACCTGTAATGCTTTCAATCACGTTTAAAAACTATTTAGAAATAAAGGAATACTGGCAGAAATAGCCGAGTATTCCTGTATAATCTCTACAAGATGTCCAAAATGTTAATATCTGTTGTATTTTATTCATGCTGTCTCTATCACATTAATGTATATTATATAGTTACATGTTACATGATGGATATTGTATAGTATGTAATATAGAATATATACATGTATGATATGTAATATGTGTGTGCAATGGCTATTTGTACCTTCTATATATTTGATTATATTTATTTTTTATTATTTTTATGTGAATTGGTGTTTTGCCTACATGTATAACTGTGTAAGGGTGTCAGATCTTGGAATTTCAGACAGTTGTTAGCTGACATGTGGATGCTGGGAATGGAATTTAAGTCCTCTGGAAGAACAGTCAGTGCTCTTAATCCCTGAGCCATCTCTCCAACCCAATATTTGAATATATATATATATATATATACACACATGCAGAAAAAATGTCTTTGCTAATATATGTGTATATGCATGTGTGTAGTGTGTTATAAATATCAATAAAAGTCTGGAATGGGTTGCTTTGATTTGAATGTTTCTCACAGTTTATGTGTCGAACTTAATTCCTGGTGACAATACTTATAGTCTGGGCTTACTGGGAGAACCTACAACATGTCAGCTTCACTGTCATGAATGTCAGTGTCATTATCTCAGAAGTAGTTTTGTCACTTTTAAGTGAGCTGGTTTTGTTGTGAGTTTAAATCCTTCTTGTCCCCTGTTACTCACTCTTACCCATTCTCCTATGCTATGATGCAGAAGAGTGGACCACACCTGATGTGTCTTCTCAGTCTTGAACTTCTGATACTTCAGAATCATGGGCCACATCTAATTTCCAGCCTGTAGAATTCTGTTGTAGGCGCACAAAGCAGTCTAAGACAGAATATTGATACTAAGAAATGAGGCAAATACCCGGACGTGTAGAAAAGTATTTGGAACTAATAGTAAATTTAGAGGGGAAGGTTGGAAAAATTAGACCTAGATTTCTGTAGATGGAGCTGTAAGGACAGTACCCGTGGTACTCAGGAGACAGTAACTCTGAGAAGCGCTGACAGACTCCAGAGATTCCTTACAGGATCTTGATCACACGGTAGGTACAATATAATGATTAAACGCATTCTGCTGGTGCTTCAGAGAGAATGGGGAGCAAAGCACTGGGACCCAGAGTAAAGACTGCTCCATTCACAGGGCTGCAGAAAACCCATATAAAAACAGTGGCCATACCCCAGGACTTTGCAAACAATTTCACAGCAACCAATTGTGTTCTTTGGCAAAAGAAATATATAAGCAAGAGTGTTGAAAGTGCTTCATGTCTTCTTTTGATGGTAAAGAGGGAGAAGAGAGGAGATGGAGAAACAATATTGACAGGTACACATACATGCATACCTTTCCCAGGGTCATTTTAAGGTATTCTGAAGACAGTATGCCCTTTTATGTATAGGTGTGTTTGTTTTTTAAAAGAACAAGGATTTGATTTTAAGAAAAAAATGTTATTCTTGTTTCCAAGATAAATGCAATGTATTACTCTCTCCTGAAGTTGCCCATATCCAGCTGCTGGGGTGCTCAGTGTAGTGTAGACAGATGATCTATTAGTGTACATAGAAATACCAAGTAGAACATGAACTGGAATTTTGAAAATGAAGTGCAGACTGACTCTCTTCTAGATCATCTATGATGGTATAACTAAATACCATAGGCTAGGTAGTTTCTAGGCAGCAGAAAGTTGTCAATGTTTCTGTAACCTTGGAATTCCAAGAGCAAGGTACAGCAGATATGATTCTCGGTAATCAAAAGGCATTCAAAATCATCTATGATACCCATGTAAAAGGTATCATGTCCCCACATGTAGACATGGAGAAGGTTAGCCAAAAATCAAAACCAAAAACCAACAACAATACATACTGGCCTTTATTATGAGATACTGGTTCTATTGATAGGTTTTCATCCTGCTTCAGAATATTTATTTAATTAATTATGCAAAGATGTGTTACATTTGTTTACCTGTGTGTGGATGTGTTTCACTTGGTTATATTGTGGAGTATTTAAGTATATAAAGCTATGTTGCATTTGTCTATTTATGTAAACATGTGTTACTGTTTTACCTTGCCTCTATAAAGACACCTGATTGGTCTAATAAAAAGTTGAATGAGGAAGTATAGGTAGAACTTCCAGGCAGGGAGAGCAAGTACAAGGAGGAATTTGGGTTCCAGGAAGAAAGAAAAAGGAGATGGCAGGGAGGCTCCAGGGGCCAGCCAGACATGGATGACACAGAAAAGTAAGGCATACAGAGGGAAAAAAAATAAAAGGTAAAAAGCCCCAAGGCAAAACACAGATGAATAGGAACAGTTTAAATGACAAGAATTACTGGGACAAGCCTAAGCTAAGGCCAGGCATTCATAATTAATAAGTCTCTGTGTCTTTATTTGGGAGCTGGTTGGCAGCCCAAAGAAAATGCCAACTACATCATCCTTATGACACAGTCCAGTTTCTTTATGCCAATACATTCTGTATTAACTTTCAGGATATGAGTTTGGAAGCGCACATACACATTCAGCTTGTAACAGTCTCTGGTTTAAACTGCTGACATTCTTAAACATTTTTTTTCTACGCACAAAAGAGTCAGACCCCCAACAAAATTGAATTTTATTAAGAAGTATTGAAGATCCTTTAATTAATTGAGTGGGTACAATATAAGCCAAAGAAACAAAAAACCAGTTACCAGAAACTGAGTAGGCAGGGCTTGGGAAGAGCTGTGGCTGGTCTGTCGGTAACAGGCTGTGGTAGGAATCACTGTCACACAAATCTAGAAAGCAGTTTAGTGATCTAATAGACATTTTTGTTTCTAATGCTTTTGTTGTACATTGAGAAAGTACAGAAAATTGGAAAGTGAAAAAATATGATGCTGTATACAGTTCTGGCCTGGACCAGAGGTTTTGTCTCACTCTTGGCCTTGCTTTGCCTCAAATAATCACACACACACTTATATTATTTTATGCTGATTGACCTAGGGCCCAGACATATAACTTGCTAGCTCCTTCATCTGAACTCAACCCATCTTGTTCAGCCTCATGGCTCGGTAACTTTTCTCAGAGCAGCATTTCAGCTTCTTTCCTCAGTGTCTGCTGCCGTCTCCTTGTTGTGTCTGTGGGGACTCTCTCTGGCATCTTTTGGCTTCTGTCTCTACTCTGAGATGTTCCCCAGTTTTCTTAGCCTGATAACCCCGCCCACGCTTTCTGTTTGCCTTTGGCCAATCAGCTTTTATTAAACCCATAGGCAGGACAAATATTTACATTACCAGCATAATCTCACTACAATATGATTATCATCATTTTCATGAGCTATATACCCTGATGTAAGCTCTGAAATATAATATTCTCCACCAAAAAGGCGATAGAATAACACTAAATTATTTCTAAAGCTCCTTTTAAATTTTGGGCTCCTAACGTTCAGAAGAAAAAGTAAGTAGTATTCTAGAAAGAAAAGGGTTATATATTAAATTATGACTGGAAGTAAGAGTTACTAAGCCACAGGAAATGTAAAAATTTATTATTTATTTTGATTTTGTAATACAAGATTTCCCTGTGTAGCCCTGGCTATATTGGAACTTGCTCTGTAAACCATACTGGCCTCAAACAGTTATTTTTAATTTGGTAGAAAAAGATAGAAAAGATTTATTTGTTGATTGTAAAGAATGTGAAAAACACTTCTAGTCCCTGCAGCATTAGTAAGAGGCTTGAATTCAGAAGAATTCCAGTCCTGTCTATCGCAGCTCTGGAACTGGGTGATGTGAGCAGCCTCTGATGTTGGACAGTGGTTTCTTTCTCTGAGGGTTTTGCCAGGCTCAGTTGAGGACAGGCATATGAACACTTATTTGTACAGCACCACGACTGATACATCCTAAAGGTCCAACAAAGACAAACTGCAGGAACAGTCTTCTCATCCTTCATATTCTATTTTCTATCTTTTTTAAAAAAAAATTATTTTTATTTTATGTGAATTGATGTTTTGCCTGCATGTACAACTGTGTGAGGGTGTCAGATCTTGGAATTACGACAGTTGCTAGCTGCCATGTGGATGCTGGGAAGCGAACTCAGGTCCTCCAGAAGAACAGTCAGTGCTCTTAACTGCTGAGCCATCTCTCCAGCCCCTTAATTTTCTGCCTTAAGGGGAATAAACAAAAGCAAAATCTAAGAGCTTGAGTGACAGTGCAGAGAGGCTAACTAATGCAAGAATGCTGTTTGCTGTCCTTCCTGAGCCAGCCACAGGCCATATTACTTCTCTTTTATTTCTTTCCCAAACAGCTAACTTTCAGGCATCAACTTCCCTCTTTCTTTAGCTTAGTAACTTTTCTGATATTGTTTTCAAAAGAAAAAGTTTAAAAAGGAAAAATTTTAAATTTAAAATCTTTAGCACATGTACCTGAGAAATGCAAGCAGGATGGAATCATGGGCAGGTTAAACATGCTCTGTCATGGAAAAATAAAATCTATTTTCCTTGTCTTTTGTTGAGTAACTAAAACTGCATAAAGTTAACTTTACCACTTTCATTCTTAAAGAGCCTTTTCCTTTGGACTCAACACAGGAAGAAAGGTGATCTTCCCAATAAAATAAAGGCTACCCGTTCCCGTGTTCTTCACACTATATGTATACTCTTAATGTAGCTGTGATGTGGAGTAATTATGGAATTGTTACACATAAAGAAGGAAGCCAGAATCAGACTACTTCAAATTCATATAGCCACAAATGGAGAAACATGAAAAAACTGTTTTTGTTAATGTGTGTGTGGTATGAGGTATATATATATATATATGTATATATATATACATATGTATATATATATATGTGTGTGATGTAAACATATGTATGTGTGGGTACATGCACCCGTGTGAACACAGAGGCCAGATGAGGATGTTGGATGTTCTGCGTTATCACTCCACCTTATTCCCTTGAGACAATCGCTCACTGAACTGGGAGCTAGTCCAGAAACCAGCAAGCCCCTATAATATTCATGCCCGCCCTTCCTCCAGCACTGAGGTTATAGTCATGCAACCAGACATGGGTGCTGCGGATTCTAACTCAGGTCTTTGTGTTTGAACACCAAGCATTCTTACCTTCCCAGGGGTCTCTCTAGCCTCAAAACACAACAAGTTACCATGAATCATGCACAGATCTTCAGCTTTCCCTAGCTAATAGGTAGATGCAAATTACAGGAGAAAAAGAACACCAGAGCTTGATATTATATTTATAGACTTTTTTTTAACTTCAAATTGTCTTGAGGTTTATTTTCAGTGTATATAGTCAAGGAAGTAAAAGGAATAAGAGAAAAGGTTTATTTCTGAGGGTCAGGTTTCATTTCGTTTTGGAGGAAAGGCAGTATGTTGGGTCCTCAAGGCCCTACTGAGAAGTAATATGAAATATTAGCTACTTATATTTTTATAGGATGGGAGAAACTTAGGGGCCATTGGATATTCTTGGGCTATAAGGTGCATGTGATTGATTTAAAGCAAAATTTCCGCTTTGTATTTTAGAACAGTTTCAGCAGGTAAGAAGACATTACATGGGCCCCATCCTTTCACACACAACCTCTGTCATTATTAATCCTACCACACTGACCACAGATGATAAGCCTACACTGCTCCAAGTATAATTTTTTTCAGAGTGATTTTTAAGTATTTCAGTTTGTTTAAAAGTTTGTAAATAACTGCTGCCTCTCATGACATCAGTCTCTGAGAGTAACGGTCTTTCTTTTGCTGTGGAAAATGCGAAGTAAAGCGCGAACATCAGTTCCATGAGGCAAATTGCACAGCTCGTTAGAGAGGCCTGTGTTAGACTGGACCTTCTTTTGATGAATGGGCATTCTTTAAATGAATTAGTCCAGAGCCTGCCCAGGAGCATAGAAAGGGATATCCCAGGGGAATGCAGCGGGACAAGTCTGAGGGTGGAATATCTATCTTCATCACCAAATACTGCTCAAATGCAATCGGCTTTGAAGTACTTTTAAGACAGGGGTCAGAAACTCAAGCGCCTAGAGGATCTGGGCAGGTGATATAAATGAGTCAAGTGGGCCAGCTGCAAGAGAGCATGGGGGTGACAAATGGTACCTGACACTTGACCGTGGTGTCAGGAAGATGGGGGCAAACTGACCATGCAAAGGGGCAGCTGCTTTTCTATTTTAGGTGACCAAGGCCAGGCAGACACCTGGGGCCAATGCTTATTATTTATTAACACACACTAATTGCATATGCTAACAGGGTTTAGTGTGCTACTTGCTTGTACACTTATATGTGTATTTGTCATATTCTATCATCTTTCTTCTACCCCTAGGGCTCATAGTGCAGACTTCATGTCTCTGGTGGTCACTATTCTATTTAGTGTTAACGTATTTGTGTTTTCTATATATGAGAGAGAATTGTGATAATCACCTTTCTGTGACTTGCTTATTTCACTTAACATATTGTCATGAAATTGCAATTTTTTTCAAAATGGGAAACCATACTATCATATTTTGATATATCATCTTCTAATGTTTAGTGTTAACACTAATTAAAAATACTATTTAGCTCAGTTAAGAAGACTACCCATTGCCCAAACACAAGCCATCATGGAGCCACGAGCTTGCAATTTCTAATTTCATGAAATAAGAGGATGATAGTGGAAGTAATACCTGTAAAGAACCTCATCATCCTGAATTCTTACACTTCTGAACTAACCTTTAGATACCATAACAGATGCACTTGCCATGTTTTAATAAAACAAACAGGAAAGGTTAGAGATCTCTGCAAAACCACACAGTAGTTTCCTGAATATGATGTGTGCCCCGCCCCACCTGCTACAGAAGAATCTGCTTAGAAGACACATGCTGCATTTGTATATATTTGGTCTCCTGTGAGTCCTAGCAAGCTGACATTGTGCATGCTATCAGCAAGTGATTCTAACACAGACATCAGTAGGATTTCTTCATTGTGAACACACTAACTCTCTGGCAATTTCACTGCCACCCTTAACACTTGTCTCCTTACAATTCTTCCAGACTGAAACAGCCTCAATTTTAAAAGGAGTAAAATATGAGTCTTCCAGATCTGCGCTTGGCTGGGTGATCCCGAGCATAATTGCATTTGGGTCACCCAATTACACAGGTACAAGTTGACACGTTATAAAGACAAATGTCTACCTCATTAGCTTCTAGTTTATGGTTTCAGTTTATGTCTTCATTTACTTAATCCCTTCCAGGGTTGTTTCCCCCGGCTCCCTACTGTGTACCAGCATAATGTACCTGATCAGTGCCCAGTAAGTAATTTTTGATTGAATATTATAGTGCATTAATTAGAACACCATCAATGAGGCCTGCTGGATCAACTCTCTGTGAACCAACTGAACAACCTACTAGGCATTTTACGTAATCCAATAACTAGGCTATATTTTAGCTCTTGGAAATTTGTTCTATGGCATTGATGAAATGAACGCATCTACAAATAACATAACACCTCACCTCTGCCTGCTCCTAACCTGAGTGACTAAAGTGTGCTATTTTGGGTATATAGTTCATGACACAATCTTACATAAAACAAAGTAGCACCATGATGGTGGGAGCAGTAATGACTGATATTTTCACAAAAAACTATGGATTTTTGTGACAGGGAGAAATCACAATTGAAATGCAAATTATTTTTGCTTCTGAAAAAAATAAATCAAAAATGAAAATCCTTTAAAAACACTGAGTTCAGGAAAAGTCATTATACCATTAAAAAAAAAGTCTTCATACCTTGTAAACAACAAAAAGTCTTGGGTGTGTAGAGCATAGCTTAAGATCTTAGAGTATTTATCCCTTAATAAGTAAGCTATTTCTTAAACCATTCCAAGCATCTTCAGACAAAAGCATTTTATGACCTGTGAGGAAACCTTCTCCAGAAGAAGAACTGATAATTTATTGAGCATCTTGTCTCTTATCCCTTCTGTCATTTCCATACAATTCTAGGGAATGTGACCTGACTTGGAATTCAGAATACTCAAATACCCTGTATGTTTTGGGCCACAGGTATGGTTCTTGAATTCTTCCCAGTACAGGTGAAGTATTATTAAATTTGCCCCTGCCTCATCTAAGTCAGCAAGACAGCCTTGCATGATATCTTTAGAAATACTAAGAAGTTCATGGGTAAGCAAGTGGAAAGAGGGTCAGTGGCTGATAACAATCCAGGTGCCAGATGTGAAGACCTTCTCTTCATCAGAGGCAAGAGCCTGCAAATCAGTAGAATGTTACCGAATAGAGCTTCAAGCACAAGGGCAGCCCTACCTATGCAGTCAGGGCTGTGTTATATAAGTGGAGACAGAACAAGGAGGCATCTAAGAACAAAAGCTTGAGGCTATGACCAACCTCTTCTGAAGGCCACTCCCTTACCCCAAATTGTGGACCTTTATTTTAATGTCTAAAACACCCATGTACATATTATATAGAAAAATGAAAACAGAGGTTTGATAAGCAGAGTCCTAAAAATTAGAATAGCATCCTCCTTGGTTCCTGCTGCACTTCCAAGTTTGGATGTGTGTTCCCTGGCTAGAGATACTACTGCATGGAATAGCAAGAAGCCTGCCTTTAAATTCCTGCCTAAAGTCTAGCCCTGAGTTTCCTCATTAGTAGACCGTGTTCTGGAAGTATAAACCAAATAAACTCTTTTGTGGTGGTTTGAAAGAAAATGGCTCCCAAAGGGAGTGGCACTATTAGGAGGTGTGTCTTTGTTGGATTAAGTATGGTCTGGTTGGAGGAAGTGTGTTACTGTGGAGGTGGGCTTTAATGTCTCATATAAGCTTAAGCCATGCCCAGTGTCTTAGACAGCTTTCTGTTTCCTATGAGTCAAGATGTAGGATTCTCAGCTCCTTCTCCAGCACCATGTCTGCCTGCATGCTGCCGTGTCCTGCTATGATGATAATGGACTGAACCTCTGAAGTATAAGCAAGTCACCCCAGTGAAATGCTTTCCTTTATAAGAGTTGCTGTGGTCTAGGCTGGAGAGATGGCTCAGAGGTTAAGAGCACTGACTGTTCTTGCAGAGATCTTGAGTTCAATTCCCAGCAACCACATGGTGGCTTATAACCATCTATAATAAGATCTGGTACCCTCTTCTGTATACTGTATACATAATTAAAAAAAAAATCTAAAAAAGAGTTGCTGTGGTCATGGTGTCTCTTCAGTAACAGAAACCCTAAGTAAGACCCCCCTCCTACTGTAAACAGTTTTTTGATGAAAATCTTTCGTCACAACAGCAGCGTGAAACTACAACAATATGGAATGATTAGTGTTTTTCTTCACTTTACTACCATCATTTACACAAGCTCATTTCTAGAACATTCTTCAGCCACCTTCTAAGATGTTTATTGCTTCTAGATAAGAAAGGGGGACAGTTGGTGAGATTCTACACTTTGAGAACAAATGAACATAAAGGCAATACTTTAGAAAATAGATCAAGAAATTGTTAAATGTTTGCCTCTCCTTTAAGTATGACAGTTTAAGGTGCTCATGATAGAACGAACTTGTATTCTGAGCATTCCAGAGGTAGAAACAGGAGCCCTGGAGTTTAATGCCAACCTTGCCTGTCCACATATAGAGTCTGAAGATAGCCTGGACTACAACAGCATTTACTGCACTTGTAGAGGTTTTGAGTTCAATTTCCACTACCCACAACTGTAGCTCCAGCTTCAGGGGATGTGATTCCCTCTTCTGGCATTGCATGCACTTGGTGCACATACAAAGCAAGCACATACACACAGACAAAAATAAACAAAGCTTACAGTACTTTCACAAAGTGCTATTACTTCCTTGTTATTGAGACTCAGGACACAAAGGAGGCTAAGTAAATTGTGTATCTACAGGGATGGTAAAAGGCAGAATCAATTGATTCTAGGCCACCAGATCTAAAGCCTGAACCAATAGCTATTCTAGGAACTCACTCCTCACAAAAGAGAAGTCTACATGAGTTAAATCACCCAAAATTTCATGTAAAGAGTCAGTCTTTCTCCAGTCTTCTTTGCTATAGACCATCTTTCAACACCACAAAGAGCTATTTATCTAATGGGAATGATAGACTAGGTCCTTGTCCTGATTCAATGGCCCTCACTACCTGGCAGAAAAACCACTGTTACATTGCCCACTGATGATGCTTCTGTGGTGTTGTTTATCTTTTTAACTGTTTAAGCAATGCAACATGCCAAATATAAGTACCAATTACAGAAGGGAATGTTAATGACTTGATTTACTAGGAATATTAAGAAAACTCTTAAAATTTAATGCATTTATTGGGGCAAGGAGATGGACAAGTGCCACAGTGAGCATGAAGAACTATAAGGACAAATATTCGCATCTCCTTCATCCTTCATCATGCAGGGCCTGGGACTTGAACTCAGCATATCAGACTTGGTAGCAGAGCCTATACCTGCAGAGCCATCTTGCCAGCCCAAGATAATCCTTCCTTGGATGTTACCAATGAATTTCCAGGAAATTTAGTTTTCTATCCACAGAAATTCTCCCTTAGGTCCAGTTCAGCTGATGAATGATAGAGAAATATGGTTAAAGCGAAGGTCTTTAGAGCCAGACTTTGGAATCACAGTACCCTTCCTTTTTGTGGAAATTGAACCAGATAATAAGTACACATGTGCATGCCTGGTGTTTGTAGAGGCAAGAGAGGCATCAGATCTGGAACCGGAGTTTCAGAAGTTATGAGAGTTGTTACATGGACACCATGTCCTCTACAAGGGCGTCCAGTGGCCCATCTCTGCCATCTCTTAACCACTGACCAATCTCTACAATCCCATCTTGTTTTGTATTTTGATTACATATAAAGCAACTTAACAGGAGTAGTATCTATCAATGTCATTAAAAAACAAACATGGAATATACATATTTTTAAAAATCAGGCTCCTTCTGAGAAAAAAAATGGCTCCATATAAATTGCTTGTCTATAATGTTTTTCCATATATGAATATACTCATGTACATTTATGAACAACATAAACGGGAGCATCTGCAACACAGTTAAGTATCCTATCTTTTTCCTGTGTGGATTGCTTAGTACCAGCTCATACACATCTAAAACGTTATTTTTCATAGCTTTATGCTATTTCCTTAAAGAAACAGCACAAATGATTTCACAAGGTTGGTTGAGGTCTGTTTTTTCCAGTCATTCTCTTTGAAAAAAATAACTCAAATACATTCTATACTCACCATATAGTTCTCTGCCCCTCCAGTGGAATTTTTGGGTCAATTTGAAATAGGCATTGGAAATTTCTGTAGTTTCTCTTCAGCTGCCCTCTGACATACCATAGTGAAGTTATTTAACTACATTTCATATAAACCACTGGGTTTTCTTAGCCAGTTTTCTCATGATTCTAGAAATCTCCATGTCATACTCATTCTTCCTTATCTGTAGCACAAATTCAGATTGTATGAAAAGAAGGCTCTGAGCCAAATACTGGAAAGCTTGAAATATCAGAGAGAGGAAAACCACGTCAATTCTAACTCAGCTGTCTTTCAACTTCCTCAGCCTCCCTCCTGGTCGATTCTGCCTCTACATGGTTCCTAAGAGGCCTGAAATATCCTTCCAGTCAGCTGTATCCCATCCAGGTTAGGATTAAAGGTGTGAACTACTTTATTTCATAGCTAGCCTTGAATTCACAGATACAGAGGAAGTTCTGTCTCTGGAGTTATGGGATTAAGTGTGTAGGTCTCTCCTGGCTTTCCCCATGCTGGGATTAAAGGTGTGTGCTATTGAATCCCACCTGTTTGTCCTTGTACTCAAGGATCAAGAAATTCCTGAGCTGTCTGCCTAGAATTTGACTGTGTGTATAATCTCTCGAATATTTCAGGTTTTATTAAATATGTAACATATCACCACACTTACCTTTTACTGTTCCCTAGAATTCTTAGTGTTTAATCTAAATCCTACAGATGTACACATATACATGCACTTATAAGCAACAACTAAATATTAAGGGGGGATTTAAGTGTCTGAAGAATGGGGAAGATAATTACTAAAATGATACTGGACAGTTCTGGATACTTGGGATCAGAGCCTATATGCATGTGTTATAGTCATTTAGTCTCAAGGCTGCTGTGTCAGTGTGACTTAAATCTCATTCTTAGTGGGCTGGTGTATTCCATAATTCTCAATCTAAAACTTTGCAAAAAATCATACCAAATTATAGATTGCAAACTCCAAAGTTTAGACATTTTCCACCTAGTTGTTTATGACTAGCTACTTTCAGTGTGTCCTCTCAACTGTCACCAGATGGAATTCAGTTGAGAAGTTATGTTTTATTTGGAGACAGGACCTTGCTATGTAGCCCTGGATGTCCTGGAGCTCACTCCATAGACCAGAACGGCTAGAATTCCTGTGTGATCTCCTGAGTCCTGAGATTACAGATGTCAGCCACCACCTCTGGCTCTCAATGGAGGAAGTAGAAAACACTGGCCAAATGTTTAAAGAAATCATTCCCTTCAAATTCCAGGAAGTCAGGAATCCACTGTTTCTCACTCTTAACACTTCACAGTAAGCTGTGCTTCTAGAATCATCTGGTCTCCCACCCACAAGGCTAAGGTATTTGGCAGTGTCCCCTGCCTGATGCTGTCCACGGTCCTGAAGACACCTTGGGGTTCCTTTCAGAGTCAGTTAAAGTGACATAAACAAAATGAGGGGGAGGGTGGAAATAGAGAGGCTGTTGAGTGTGAAAATGCTTTTTGTTTTTTAGCAATTTTTAAATTCTCTCAAACTAATAACCAAGCCACCGTTGACCTTGTAAAATTGAAAAAATTAACAATCTTTTAGCTCAGATTCATCTTTTTGACCTTAGGTCTCATGTGTAAATGTGCATTTGTTACCTCAGCTTGGAGTTTCTCGTCTTTTCCTCATCTCCTTTTCTATCTCTCCATATCTTCCAGTCTGTAATGATTTTTAAAAGGTAGCTACAAATTGTTTGACACCCCTCTCATCAAAACTGATTGAAGCACCCTTCTCTTTGCTCTTCAGGGGCTTGATTCCTTTGACTAATAGGGTACATGTGCGCCGTGGCTATGAAGCCCTGTGACCTTTGAAGGGACACTGCTTCTGAAGCAAGTTTTGATTTTAGTAACATTTTTGGTGATTCTGATGTCAGGATCTCTGCCCAGAGTCACAGTGGACATTACCTCATATAGCAATGTAATTATAATTTTGAGAGTCCACATGAGCTGTTTTCTTTCTTGACCAATGTAGTCAATATTTCTAAGCTTTTAGTCAGTGATGAACTTCAGCTTGAGTAATTTTGATGAGCCCCCAATTTTGATTTTTTTTTAATATCAAGAAAAGAAGATGTAATTGCTAGCTGTAGAGTTAAGGCAAGACTGTGAGGAGAAAAAGGGGGTGTGGTGGTGTGATTAAGAGACAGTACAGGGTAGCTGTACCCCACAGGAGAGTGCACAGGGAAGTTGCCATCCATAAAATTCACATGTAAAAAAAAATCAATGAACTATTTGAAAGGCAGTTTAGGGTATTAAATTTTAGACTGAGCACATTGTAGCAGAATGAAAAATTTAAGTGTATGCAGGCAAATCACCAATTCACATAAAATAAAAATAAATAAAAAAAATGGGGCTGGAGAAATGGCTCCGCGCTTGAGAGCACTGGCTGTTCTTCCAGAGGACCTGAGTTCGATTCCGAGCATCCACATGGCAGCTAACAACTGTTTGTAATTCCAAGATCTGACACCCTTACACAGTTATACATGCAGGCAAAACACCAATTCACATAAAATAAAAATAAATAAATAAAAAAGAAAGAAAAGTTTAAGATACTAAGTGGAGCTGGCCTTGTGCTCTTCATGCTGGTAATTCCAGGTACTTGAGAGGTTAAGGCAGAGAGACTGTAAACTAGAAGTCAGCCTGGAGGATAGTGTATTCAAGTCCATCAGGGAACCTGACTCAGACTCTGTTTCAAAATAAAGACAAGAGGACTGAAATACAGTTTAGTGTAAGGGATTAGTTTAGCAGACACAAGACTCTGGGTTTAATCTCCAGTCCTGAGTTCCTGTGCTCCTACCCCATAGCCAGGGTAGTGACCTTATCTGAGCTATACATTTTAATGGCAAATTCTCGGTCTGTATTAAAGACAACTAAAAAGAAAATTAAAATGTAGCTTAAAATGCACAGAAGGATTGGAGAGATGGCATTGTGATTAAGAGCATTTGCTGCTCTCACAGTGGACCTGGGTTCAGTACCCAGCATCCATGTGGTGGCTCATGTAACTATCTGTAACTTCAGCTCCTGGCGTCTGATACCCTCTTCTGACCACCAAGCCTATCTGTATGCACTCAGGCACATGTACATATACATGCAGTCAAGTACAGTTTAAGAAAAGATGCAAAGAAAATCAAAACAAAAAAGGAAATAAAAGTTATTTAGAGAAATGCCAGGTATGGACTTACCTCTGGGGGGAAAAATGTCAATCAAAGTTTTGACTTTGTTGAGATGATTATTTATTATATTTCTGAAATCCTGGGTTATCGCTCAATGCATTTACTCTCCCTAAATATTCCAGGTTACAGTGTGAAATCCAGACTGAGAGCAGAGATGGAATCTCAGCAGCTGATTGCCAGTAATTGATTTTTCTCAAAGTTGCTATAAGATGCACCCAAGCGTATGTCATTGCCTGCTCCACCCAGCTGTAAGAACAGCCCACAGATAGAGACCTTTAATAGGGAAGCTGTATGTTCATTTAATTCCAGAGCACCTAATTAAAAAAATTTTCTCTTTGCGCAAAAGCCCGTATTGCTTAAGATTTTGTACAAATAGGAGTCTCTTGCAATCCTGTTTTAAAGGAGGATATTTTTACTACTACATGTTGGTTTGGGGCTTCAGTGAGATCAGAAATCTGCAGTATTTTAATTATACCTGAGAAAGAATAACTCTCCATGCTTGATAGCTGTGATTGAACAGAGAAGTCCCCAAACAGTGAGTGCTCAGTTAAGTAGGATGTTTATTGCTGTTGTTCCCTTTGAACACCCATAAAGCTGTGAAATAAGTGCCCTGCTTGAATTTCATAGCACCTTACGAGTGTGCCCTTCAATTCCTCATCAGCAATAGAACTCCATGGAATCAACAGCACCGGGAACATGTTAAAAACACAGGTCCTTTGCCTCCCTTCCGGAACCTCCTAAAGTAGGACTTTCATTTTCAGAAGACTCTTGGGTTAGAGAAGCCCCAACCTATTAAATTCTGAGGCCACATGTGACTGTAGACCTTACTTTTAATTATCTTTTCTAATCCAAAAGAATGGAAGATTTTTTTGTGACAAGAGGAAAAGTTACTAAGGGTAGAAGCATCCATGATTATAAAAATATATTGTCTACAATGGTGCCTTTCACTTTCTTTGTGATCGTAGGCAGTAGTACCTTCTGTTTTACAGACATGTCCATTATGTTCAAAGCACTCAGTGCCTGGCCTAATGCTGGACACACAGTAGATGCTCCAAGAATTGGAATGAGGGGAAAATCTACTAACCACCTCATGGGTTGCAGCTGCCCTTGAAGTTAAAGCTTATGGATCCTCTCCTCCATGGAGATTTTTTTTTTTTTTTCATCTACTTGGATTCTGTTGCTTGAGTAAATGTCATGATGTCATGTATTTACAAATGAACATGAATTTGCCTGCTCTCCACTACAAGCATGTGTGTGCACATACACCTTTTATTTTGTATCTTTGATCCGAAAGTGGCAAGAATCTGTCTCCCATGTTTTGGATCACGTTGCAGAGGAGGCCTTCAGACATTTGTAACTAAACATGTATATTAAAATAATATAGTCCTGCAGTGAAAAAATTCACAAGTTTTTCTTCCAACACTGTTCCAAATTTTGAAAATTAATTCTGAGATTTCAATGGTTTTTCCATTGCTGGCCTATTTGTACTAAGGAATATGTCTGCTGATGTAAAGGTGTTTTAATAGAGAGTGATTCCATAACTTTCAAATGAAAGTTTCCCTTATTCTTTTCACAGGGGTCTCTAACTGTCCTAGAGATGGCAGCCTTGAGCAACTTATTTTGGTTATCAGTTGCTTGATGGGTTTGAATTTTCTGTTAAGAAATTTTTCATAGAGAGTATTTCATTACAATAACAAGACTAATTTAGCATAAGGTGACAGGATAATACCTGTGTCTGCTCAACATGACTTCTCTTAGATTCCACAAAAGTCTTCATTCCTATTCTGTATGTTCACATGAATCACATGTGAATTTCCATTTCCAGAGTTAGCTCAACCTGTGAATTAGAAAAAATATGGAAAAATGAATTTGTGGTACAATTTAAATGTTAAGTATTAAATATTACTTTTAAGACTGGCAGTGAAACTCGTGTGTGTGTGTGTGTGTGTGTGTGTGTTACTGGGGATCCAATCCAGGTCCTTGGACATCTCAAGGCAGTTCTACTTTATCTTCAGCCATAAATAACAATTACTTTCCTGTCATCAAAGCCCTAACCTTTTGTGAAGATGACTTGCAAAATATTTCCAAATTAAACTGCTCTTTCGGTTGCCTCCTCCTTCGAGAAAATAGTATGTTTTCCCCATAGAGGTGCATCCTCCCTCCCATCCTCTACATTTTGTTTGTTCTTCCTTGGGGATAGAAGAGGGGAAGGAAGTAATTTTAAAAATGGAAGTCTATGGATTTGAAGTGCTTTTCTATAAATGCGAATTTGTAAGTCTCCTCCTAAAAGCTCCTTTGCCCTAATCTAGATCTTTCAAACAACTGCTTATTATCTTTCTTTTTTGTTTTTTTGGGAAGGGGCGGCTGGCCAAAACCTGCCACTGACTCTTTCACACCAACTTCAGGAATCTCTACTTCGCATCCTCTCCTCCCCCGATAGCAGGTCAAACATTCGGCATCCGATTCCTGTTATTACTGCCTCCATACCGTTTCCAAATTACTTTCTATTTATAGCCTTGCTGTAGTGGGCACGTGTGCCCGCATCACCAACCTGTCAGAGGGAAAAAGGGAAGGCTTTCAACTCTACATGTGTACCCAGATAATACATTAACCAGGTTTAGAAGAACATGCGTGGTGAAGCAGAAGGTGAAAAGAGAAACCGGAGGCGTCTAGGCTTTCGTGAGGAGGTAGCATCTGCAGATGCGGGATACCCCAGTTCAATTACTGCAAGCCTCTGAATGGCGCTGGTACATAAGTCTGTACCCTCACTCTCCCCTCTACCGCATCTGTGCAAGACAGAAAAGACAGGCAACTCCACCAATCAGCAGTCTGCCCCAGGAAACTCACCCCGCCTTTCGCCCCGCATTAGGCTGAGGTGGGCTCCCTCCACCACGTCTCCCCTTCTCCAGGCAGGTGGTCTAGTGGACTGAGCATGCCCAACACCTTTACTGCTGCGTCTCCCTGCGAACATCCTGCAGTGCCAGAGAGCTGGAGGCTGAGGGGGTTCCTCGCGTAGAGGAGGCGGAACCCCAGAACCGCCCAGGCTAAAGTGGGATGGCTTTAAGCATAGGGACCAACGTCAGTCACCTTTGTAGGTCTTTAATACCAGTTGGACAAGACTGGGAGATCCTGCATGATTTATAGGTCACCTTAAAAAAATAAAAATAAAAAAACTTTGGGGAACCTCTGCTTGCTTGTAGCAAGACTGAATAACAAACAGGCTTTGCAACTAGGCTGCTGACCAGTTTTCATCAAAAAGTACCCGTTTTCCTGTGCAGCTTAGCCATTTATCCTTGTGGTCAAGGTTAAAAATTTATAGGGTCGTCCAGTGCGCGTGCAAACTATGAAACAAACATTTGCTAATATGTACACAGTAGGGATTTGGACTTAGGAACTCTCTAAACGTCCTTAACATTTTTTTTTTTTTATTACAAATAGACTTGGGTGCCTGTCTGTTTTCCTCTGCCCCCATTCTTTGCCCTAATCCATAAGTATAAATCCCTGCACGATGGGAGTGAAATTGTAACATTTACATTTTATTTCTTCCCTAATCGATCAGCCGCTAATCTCAATAAAGTCAGGCGAGAGACACCCGGTCTTGATTCTGAGACCCAAACCCAGAAATAGTCATTGCCCCAGCAACAGTCATTGCCCTTGGGCAACCCTCTGTGTTCCTTCCAGGTGCTTCACCGAGGCACATCCAGAGATTCCAGGTGGAAGGCTGGCCCAGAAGTCTTTTAGAAAACCTTAGAAAAATGTCGATCTTCCTTCTAGGGCCTCTCACCTAGAAACCAACATCCAGCTGTCTCCTTGGGGTCGCCCTTACCTGTTGGGTAAGAGGCTGCGGGTCACCCGCGTCCCCTCCTCCCCAGCCCTCCCACTCGGGGCTCTGCAGCCGCAGTATCCTCCCCTCCACCCCCCGACTGCTCCCACCCTCACTCCTGCGTCTTCCCCAGATCGCCCCCTCCCGTTTTCCCAGACTCCCTTCCTGCTTTCCGGTAGCCACCCAAACACGCCCGCCCTCCCGCCGCGGGGATTCCTGCGGGCCCGGGGCGCCTTGGGTGGCGCGGATGGAAGGTGCAGTGCCCGGGGCTCTGCTGGCCACGCAGGGGCGCTGCCTGAACGCTGCAGCAAAGGCCTGGCGCGGGCGCCTCTGCAGCACGGCCAGGGGGTGGAGAGGGGCGGGCGCGGGGCGGGCTCGGCCCGGAATGTAGAGCGAGAAGGGAGGGAGAGTGAGAGAGACCCTGGCTGGAGCCTCCCGGCCGCGACCGGGCTGCAGAGAGCAGAGGCCCCGTCACGTGTTTTGCTCCTCGGGAGTGAGACGGCGGCGCGGTCTGGGGGCCGGAGCACGGTGCCAGACGCCGCCGCCGCTTGTTTTGGTTGGGGCTCTCGGCAACTCTCCGAGGACCAGGAGGAGGAGGAGGAGAGAGGAGAGAAGTAACTGCGGCGGCTGCGCCTCCGGAGGACGGGGTGTCTTCCCCTGATCGCTTCCCAAACCTCCCCCCTTCGCCTCCCTCCCTCGTCCCCTCCCCTCCTCCCTTGCGGACTGGAGCTTGGGGCAGGGATGAGTCTGTCCCTCTGGACCGTCCCCTGCTCCCTTGGCTGCCCAGTAGCATTGCGCGTGGAAAAGCCACTTTCCCCGCCCGCCGAGATGGGCTGGAGTGCGGGCTGCAGAGGACGCGTCCTCGGGCGGCGGCAGCAGCAGCAACAGCCGCAGCGCCGCGGTCTCTGCGATTGAGCTGGTATTTGGGCGGCTGGTGGCGGCGGGGACGGTTGGAGGGTGGGAGGAGGCGGAGGAGGAGGAGAAGGAGGAGGAGGGAGAACCCCGTGCAACGTTGGGACTTGGCAGCCCGCCTCCCCCTGCCGAAGGATATTTAATTTGCCTCGGGAATCGCTACTTCAGAGGGGAACTCGGGAGGGAAGGCGCGCGCGCCTGAAGGGCCAAGCTGGGACTCCTCTGTCGGCGCTGCCTCCCTGCAACCTCACTCGACCAGGGGCGACAAGGGATGCATCTTAGCTTCTTCTGCGTTGCGGAGACTCGGCGGAGACTTGGTACTCAGAAGATCGCGGCTGCACTCACCCTGGACACACTGCCTTCCCCTCTGGGCATGAAACGCCCTTAAACTCGGGTCGGGCAATCTTCTTTGGCGCAGCTACCTCGTCCTTCGGCTGCCCCTCCCCAGCACCGAGAACAGCGAGGATTTCGGAATCAGGGTTTCTGCTTCCTCCAGCCCGGAGTGCATGTACGGGACCGCATCGAGAAGCCTCCCCTCACCCAGTTTTTCGGCATCTCCCTCTGCTCCGCAGCAGCATGGCGAGCCCTCCGGATACCGATGGCTTCTCGGACGTGCGCAAGGTGGGCTACCTGCGCAAACCCAAGAGTATGCACAAGCGCTTTTTCGTGCTGCGGTCAGCCAGTGAGGCCGGGGGCCCGGCGCGCCTGGAGTACTATGAGAACGAGAAGAAGTGGCGGCACAAGTCGAGCGCCCCCAAACGCTCGATCCCCCTCGAGAGCTGTTTCAACATCAACAAGCGGGCTGACTCCAAGAACAAGCACCTGGTGGCTCTCTACACCCGAGACGAACACTTTGCCATTGCGGCAGACAGCGAGGCTGAGCAAGACAGCTGGTACCAGGCTCTTCTGCAGCTGCATAATCGAGCAAAGGCCCACCATGATGGGGGAGGCTGTGGTGGTAGTTGCAGCGGCAGCTCTGGCGTTGGAGAAGCTGGGGAGGATTTGAGCTATGACTCGGGCCCAGGACCCGCATTCAAGGAGGTCTGGCAAGTTATCCTGAAACCCAAGGGCCTGGGTCAGACAAAGAATCTAATTGGCATCTACCGCCTCTGCCTGACCAGCAAGACCATCAGCTTTGTGAAGCTGAACTCCGAGGCTGCGGCTGTGGTGCTGCAGCTGATGAATATCAGACGGTGTGGACACTCTGAGAACTTCTTCTTCATCGAGGTGGGGCGTTCCGCCGTAACAGGGCCTGGCGAGTTCTGGATGCAAGTGGACGACTCCGTGGTAGCGCAGAACATGCATGAGACCATTCTAGAGGCCATGCGGGCCATGAGCGATGAGTTTCGCCCGCGCAGCAAAAGCCAGTCTTCATCCAGTTGCTCCAACCCTATCAGTGTTCCCCTTCGCAGGCACCATCTCAACAATCCTCCACCCAGCCAGGTGGGGCTGACTCGCCGATCTCGCACTGAGAGCATCACTGCCACATCCCCTGCCAGCATGGTGGGTGGGAAACCAGGTTCGTTCCGGGTGCGCGCCTCTAGTGATGGCGAAGGCACCATGTCTCGTCCTGCATCAGTGGATGGCAGTCCTGTGAGCCCTAGCACCAACAGGACCCATGCCCATCGCCATCGAGGCAGCTCTAGGCTGCACCCTCCACTCAACCACAGCCGCTCCATCCCGATGCCTTCATCCCGCTGCTCACCTTCAGCCACCAGCCCAGTAAGTCTGTCATCCAGTAGCACTAGTGGCCATGGCTCCACCTCAGACTGTCTCTTCCCGAGGCGCTCTAGTGCTTCTGTGTCTGGTTCTCCTAGTGATGGCGGTTTCATCTCTTCTGATGAGTATGGTTCTAGTCCCTGCGATTTTCGAAGTTCCTTCCGCAGTGTTACCCCAGATTCCCTGGGTCACACCCCACCAGCCAGGGGTGAGGAAGAGCTAAGCAACTATATCTGCATGGGTGGCAAGGGAGCCTCCACCTTGGCTGCTCCCAATGGTCACTACATTTTGTCTAGGGGTGGCAATGGCCATCGCTACATCCCAGGTGCTAACTTGGGGACAAGCCCAGCGTTGACTGGAGATGAAGCCACCAGCGCAGCAGATCTGGATAACCGGTTTCGGAAGAGAACTCACTCCGCAGGCACGTCCCCTACTATTTCCCATCAGAAGACCCCCTCGCAGTCTTCAGTGGCTTCTATTGAGGAGTATACAGAGATGATGCCCGCTGCCTACCCACCAGGAGGTGGCAGTGGAGGCCGATTGCCCAGCTACCGGCATTCCGCCTTCGTGCCCACCCACTCCTATCCTGAAGAGGGTCTAGAGATGCACCCCTTGGAGCGTCGTGGGGGCCACCACCGTCCAGATCCCTCCACCCTGCACACTGATGATGGCTACATGCCCATGTCTCCAGGGGTGGCTCCAGTGCCTAGCAACCGTAAAGGAAATGGGGACTATATGCCTATGAGTCCCAAAAGTGTGTCTGCCCCACAGCAGATCATTAACCCCATCAGACGCCACCCTCAGAGAGTGGACCCCAATGGCTACATGATGATGTCTCCTAGTGGCAGTTGCTCCCCTGACATTGCAGGTGGCTCCAGCAGCAGCAGCAGTGCAGCCCCTTCTGGGAGCAGCTATGGGAAGCCATGGACAAATGGTGTAGGGGGCCACCATACACATGGCCTGCCTCATTCCAAACCCCCTGTTGAGAGTGGCAGTGGCAAGCTCTTGCCTTGCACAGGAGACTACATGAACATGTCGCCAGTGGGAGACTCCAACACCAGCAGCCCCTCAGAATGCTACTATGGCCCAGAAGATCCGCAGCACAAGCCAGTCCTCTCCTATTACTCATTGCCAAGGTCTTTTAAGCACACCCAGCGCCCTGGGGAGCCAGAGGAGGGTGCCAGGCATCAGCATCTTCGTCTCTCTTCTAGCTCGGGACGCCTTCTCTATACTGCAACCCCAGAGGATTCTTCCTCTTCTACTAGCAGCGACAGCCTGGGTGGGGGTTACTGTGGAGCTAGGCCAGAGTCTGGCCTCACACATCCCCACCATCATGTCTTGCAAACTCATCTGCCTCGAAAGGTGGACACGGCTGCACAGACCAACAGCCGCCTGGCCCGGCCCACAAGGCTGTCCTTGGGAGATCCCAAGGCAAGCACCCTACCTAGGGTACGGGAGCAGCAACAGCAACCTTCGATTCACCCTCCTGAGCCCAAGAGCCCAGGGGAATATGTGAATATTGAATTCGGGAGTGGCCAGCCTGGCTATTTAGCTGGCCCTGCCACTTCCCATAGCTCTCCTTCAGTTCGGTCCCCACCCCAGCTCCACCCAGCTCCCAGAGAAGAGACTGGCTCGGAAGAGTACATGAATATGGACTTGGGGCCAGGTCGGAGGGCAACCTGGCAGGAAAGCAGTGGGGCTGAGTTAGGCAGAGTAGGCCCTGCACCTCCAGGGGCTGCTGCCATTTGCAGGCCAACCCGGTCGGTGCCAGCTAACCGTGGTGACTACATGACCATGCAGATAGGTTGTCCTCGTCAAAGCTATGTGGATACCTCACCAGTGGCCCCAGTCAGCTATGCTGACATTCGGACAGGCATTGCTGCAGAGAAGGTGAGCCTGCCCAGAACCACAGGTGCGGCTCCATCTTCACCCTGTACAGCCTCTGCTTCTCCTGCTGCACCTCAAGAAGCAGCTGAACAGGCTGCTCACTCTTCCTTGCTGGGAGGCCCTCAGGGACCTGGGGGCATGAGTGCATTCACCAGAGTGAACCTCAGCCCCAACCATAACCAGAGTGCCAAAGTGATTCGTGCAGACACTCAAGGGTGCCGGAGGAGACATAGCTCGGAGACCTTCTCAGCACCCACTCGGGCTGGCAACACAGTGTCCTTTGGAGCAGGGGCTGCAGTAGGGGGCAGTGGTGGTGGCAGCAGCAGTGAGGATGTAAAACGCCACAGCTCTGCATCATTTGAGAATGTATGGCTGAGACCTGGGGATCTGGGGGGAGCCTCCAAGGAGACAGCTCAAGGGGCTGCTGGTGGTCCTGAGAAAAGTCTTAACTACATAGACCTGGATTTGGCCAAGGATGTTAAACAGCGTCCTCAGGAGTGCCCTTCTCAACAGCAGCCTCTACCACCCCCTCCCCCTCACCAGCCCTTAGGCCGCAATGAGGGCAGCTCCCCAAGACGATCTAGTGAGGATTTAAGCGCCTATGCCAGCATCAACTTCCAGAAGCAGCCAGAGGACCGTCAATAGCTCAACTGGACATCACAGCAGGTGCGTTTTATGGTGGCAAAGTCAGAAGACAAAAGTGCATTTACCGGGATGCTTGAATTCTGTTCTTTACCTCTGTCTCTTTTCACTCATTCCCACAGTGTCCTTGGGGAGGATACACTTTCAGGAGGTGGGGGTGGGTGGGTCAGGGTATACAGATGCTCACCCCACAATGACACCTGGCAGATAGTCAAAGAAATGTATTGGAGCAGCTACAGAAGGGCTTCTGTATGTGAGAATTTCCAAGTAAAGTAACTGCTGGAGCATTTTAAAACTTAAGTTCCATAAAACCTGTCCTGAGGTTTGTCAAGAATCATTTTTTTCATATCAAAGTTTTCTTTTGATTAAATATTGAGGCCTGCCCGTGGTAGGGACAATTCTATAAAAATCCTTGCTAATACACAGTGTTAAAAAGGCCTCATTTAAGATCCTTTCTCAGAGTTCTGAAGGGCAAGCTCACCAGCGGCTGTGTGCACTTTTGTTCTTTGATTTCACAATACCAAAGCAGCGCAAACATCGGCGACTTTTATTCAGGCTGTCTTAAAAAGATCCATGAGTAAGAGAGCTTTTTAGGCACAAGTTTTTGGAAAGAAATTCTTACCTAGCTCAGATTTCCAAAGAAAGTAATTGTGGAGGACATTTTCTTTTTGTTCTTGTACTGGGATTTATAAAATGTTTTTTTCACACACGGACCTACCATCTTGTAGGCATGGCTTCTTGTACAAAATATGCAATAAACACCATGTGCCTGGGACCTATTATGAGTTAAGAGTTATGGAAGTTTACCCCAGCCTTTCTGCCTCGTAGTTCTTGTACTGAAGCATCACACATACCATTTGGAGGCGACTGTACATTTTTCTATAAAAATACTTAATATTTTTCTAGTGCAATGAGCAGGCATCATGTCAGGGGAAAGAGGGTGTTTGTTTTGGTGTGTGTTGAATGGGAGGAAGCCGTGTGGTCTTCATTTGTAGGGTACTTGTTTTCCTTTTAATTCATTAGTAGATGCCTCAGAGATGTTGAAAGTTGGCTTTAGGTCATCTGTGGCCAATGCTGCTATGAAAATGAGAAACATTTGTAATAAGAAGTTAGCCTGCCCTTCGTTCTGTGAGCCTCTTTTCTGGTGGTCATTGTGGGTAGAGGAGTGTTGTTCCCAGATAATGTGATGAGTTGGCAAATCAGAACTTTCCAGAATTGGAAGCAGTTTATTCTGACAAACTGATTACCTTGTGAATTTTATATTTGTTTACAGAAAGAGCATTGGCAAGCATTTGTTTTTCTTAAAAATTCTCTGTTTATAAGAAATTAATTTATACCTTGGGCTTTTATCAATAGGAAATAATAATAAATAACAGGAGTGATTATGTGATCAAAATGGTCCTGATTCTGCTTCCAACAACTATCATTCTCTATTTTGTAGAACCAAATAGAGGCACATGAACATTAAAACTAAGATTTTATGTGATGGTGACAAAGTACCTATTTGATTGGTGTTCATTTCAATATTTGCTTTTATCACTGAGGCAGAAAAATTTTTAGTGTATTGTTGTGAACATAAAATTCTTGGTTATTTCTACCATGGTTTTTGAGGGTTGGGACTTCTGCAATGGGTGCATTGTAAACTGCTCTTACAGGTAAGAGCCTGAAGCAAACAAATCCAGCAAAACTCAAATTTGGGATTTACAGGAGGTAAAGGAAGAAGAGAAGACACCCACCCACCCACCCACCATTTGCTTCCTTACTTTGTATAGATTTTGTTTTACAAAGTAGAACAAGCAGTGTTTGGTTTTTTGAAGGAACAAATGAAATGACTAAACAATCTTCATTGTTTTAAAAGGAATTTAAAAGAAAACTCCCCTTCTGCTTCTCTCTCTCTTACACAGACACACACACACACACACACGCACACACACACACACACACACACACACACACACACACCCCTTCCTCCCAAGGTTTTAATGCTCAACCTTCCCTTATTAACTTTCTTAGGGAAAATATAATAATCCAGAAAACTCAATCACGTCTGTTACAATGCTGGAATGGCAATAGATCATACTTTTCCACATACCAGAAATAGTCTTCTACAGTGTGTATCTAAGTTTTAAATGTGTGTATGTGTGTGTGGTGTTGTTCTTTAAGCAAAGCACCTAGTGCTACCTGGTGCTTGTACACCCTCAGTTGTGCTTGCTTTTGCTAAGTTTAAAGGTTTTATTTGCTAGTCAGTTATCATCAGAAGCTGAGCGAGATCAGATTTGCCAGTGGCAAACAGCTTCTGCTCACAGTGAGTTATCAGTTAACATTTTAACCTCCCCTGCCTTTGCTGTCGCTCCTACTTCCCGTCTTAGGGGAAAAAAAGAAAAAAGAAACAACAACCCTGAGACATGGCTAAAGGCATTCAGCTGCCAGGAGGGAGGGAGGGGTGTGTGTGTGTGTGTGTGTGTGTGTGTGTGTGTGTGTGTGTGTCCCTCTTTTAAACATCTCAGCTTGTTTACTTTGTTTCAATGTCAGTTCAAGGAGAGCCATTTGTGAAGCATTTAGCTCCTGTGCTCAGGACTTGACTGATTCAACATCAATCTTTTCTGTGTGTCTCTTCTCTGGTGCATGTCAGGGTCACCTCCAACTGAAGTTCTGGACTGCTAGATTGTGCTGTGGAAAGATCCACCCCTCACCGCCCCCTCCTCAATTCCCTTTGTCCCCACCTCCTAGTGCATGGTCATGGCATTGGTATAGTCTTTGTGGCCTACAGTATGTACCCTGTTAACCCAGAGCCCAAAGAGGAGGGCTAAAAGAACCCTCTGGGCCTCAACAAGACCGTCCAAATACCTTTAACCAGCATGTGCTTTAGATTTGACTTCACTATTGAAATGAGTCTGAAAGCCAGAGCACACTTTTACTGACCAAGACTTAAGTCATTCCTTGGGGGTTCCTTTTTTTGGTCATCCTTTTGTTAAGACCCCTTTAAAACCAAAATTTTGCCATTTGTTTCCGACTCCTTTTTTTCCTTACTGCGACCTCTAGGATTTCATGCCTCTACAGCGGCCAGTCTTTATTCTCTCCCTAGATGCTCTCCACCCCATGGCCTTTGGAGCTGGCGCAGACCCGCAGGCCCTGGCACTTTCCCTTTTCCCGGGTCACCTCCGCTTCCTGCCTGCACCTCCCCTTTGCTTGTCTCTTGGCCCCCCTCGTCCTAGCCTCCTTCCGCCCAGGGTGGGAGAGTCAGCTACGAGGAGGTCCTCCAGGATCCCGCCCCCGCCTGGCTGTGTCCTCACGGAACGCGGGGAGCCCCATCCTAGACCTCAAGGTTGGCGGTGGCAGCCGAGCCTCCGCCCCTGAGACCCGCGGGCCGGACGCCGGTTGCGGATTGGCCCATATGAGAGCCAATCAGTATGAGTGATGGCGGGGGCGGGGCAGGCTGGGGCCTCGCCGGGGAAGCTCTCTCACCCCTTTGGGTGGTGCTGAGCTGATCCAGGTCCTCCCTCCCCAAGCCTGGGATGCAATGCACTTCATCTCTAATGCATCTCAGCCAGAATCCTAAAAATAAAAAAAGGCCCAGCAGCAGGCTGACAGAGGCAGGAAACAAACCGCTTCCTCTTTTTAATTGAGAAAAATTCAGGCCGCGACCATGTGACATGCCCCATTTTGTTTTCCTTCTGTCTTTACTATGATTTACTACTATGCAACGTCTTTTCTTCATCTTCCATCTCTAGAGCGCAAACAGGAGCGAGCGGCAGACACTTGGGGTGGGATTGATTGAGATGGCTAGTGGTTTTCACATGTATGTCTCCTGTGAAAGGGGAGGAGAAGGAGACACAAGCTTAGCTTTGGGGTCAAGAACAACTCCTTGCCTTGAAGGGGCCCAAGGCTCCTTCCAGTAACTAACAATGTACACTTTATTGAGCACCTGCGGTTTAAAACTCACCTGAGCTGGATAAGATCAAGGAAAATTGATCCTACCCACTCCTGTTGTGAGAGAACCCGCAGTGAAAGGAAACCTTAGGCTCGCACATTGTAAGTGTCTGTGGATTCATTAGAAATGCTTGAACAGTAGAGTGTGTTCCTTTACCAAGATTTTTGAGGACTAGTGGGTCTATTTTTCAAACACTTGGTTTTTTGGCCAGTGACATCCCACCAGAGCAGTCTGGGCTGATTGCTAAGGCTTGCTTTAGTGGTACTGTGACCTCCTAACAAAATTTCATGAGATGTATTGTTTTAGGGATGGAAATAGTACTGAAGGAAGAAAGAAGGAAAAAACTATGAAAGTATTTCTACTTCCTCTACTTTCAAAAAGGTTTCTCAGCAGCCCTCTCCATCACTGACTCATAAGTCACAAGTGTAGGGTTTGTTTCTGAGGTGCCCATGGAAAAAGCACAGGTAAAAATCAATATGCTGATAGCTCCGGTGTGAAAAAAAATTGAAGTTTCTTGAAAACAAAGAAGAGAGATACTGTAGCATCTAGCTTTTTATTTTCTGCCATTGTGTTTAGGTTGCCTATGTGTTTAAAAATGTATCTCTGTATAAAAACCATTTATTTGGACAACTCTAACATTGCCTTACAGGGAAGAATTGAGTTCCAAACCAGAATGCTACTTTTTATTTTTTTTTCCAGTTTATTAGAATTCTTGGAAAATCAGTTTGTGCTATCTTGAATGATGCAATGGAAAAAAAAAAAAAAAAAAAAAAAAGCTGCTCCTGGGAATAAGATCTTAAGTTCTAGCCTGGTGACCTTGATCAAGTCACTAATTTCCCTTGGTCTATTTCCTCATCAGTAACTGGAGAAGTTTGTTCCACATTGTTCTAACCTTCTTTGCAACTCTAAACATAGGGATGTTTTGGAGCAAATGACTGATTCTCATTAATGAGTCATCTGTACTGAGTGCTATTTCTCTAGAAGCTGTAGTTGGGGTCATAGTGAAGTGTATTGGGATGTCCTAAGTTGTTCTTACATGTGTCAGATCCTGGCTTTGACCTTTCTTGTTTAGAGAGGGCATTTTAATGTTTGTTTGTTTGTCTGTTTTTCTGTGTTGCCTTGGCTGTTGTTGAACTTGCTCTGTAGACCAGGCTGGCCTCAAATTCACAGAGATCTGCCTGCCTCTGTCTCCTGAGTGCTGGAATCAGAAAAAGGCATACACCTCCACTGCCCATTTTTATATTTTAACAAACTTTAAAGCAAACCCTCCTGAGGGTATTTATCTAAGTGTTTGGAGCCATCTCCAGACTAGATTAGTCTCCTCTTACCTCATTTAAAAGTAAAACATCCTATGTGAATTTAAGTCACCTCCAATTTTTCTGTTTTCTAAAGGAGCATCATACTGGACAGTGTAGATCAGGCTGTAACCATTGTAGTTTCTTCTGTTGGGAATCTCCCACTTTTTATAGGTAGTCAGTTTTTCTCATTTGTAGCATCAGAATTCTTAGGGAGATACTCATTTAAATTAGTGAACAGAAAATCTGAGAACCCACCTGGGGACTATGGAATTTCCATATATCTTTTGTACAATATGATTTTTCCCTGTTAGGTATGTTAAACAGTTCAATGCTTTTATTGTAGGTAAAGTGTGTGCTGTCCCAGGACTCATCTGTGCTTTAGAATTTTGGAGCACTTAGCTGAGCTATATATGTATTCTGTTGACTCATCCAATGTTACCTTGGCTGTGGAGTTATTAATATATTCAGAAGCTCTCATGGTATTCACATCTCTACATAGGCTTCATATATCATTAGAATAGAAGTCTGTATACTTTTCATTTAAAACTGTTCACTTAGTCTTTTCCTACCTTCCCACTACAGTCAGATTTCTTAGCTGAACTGGAAATAAATATTTCTTTTTATTATAATGGGTTGATAATGCAGTATAACAGGACTTTATAGTTTTTAGGTTCTGTTTTGTTGTTTTAAAGAAAGATTTTTCCTCGATTATTTCCTCATGCTAGAGAGTTCTTGGAACTAACATTAAAAAATGATTAATATGAATTTGAAGTCTATTTCTCATTAAAGATTCTGTGATTTCTTTGGGGGGGGAGTTTTAAAAGTAATAAGCATCCTCACATTTATAATTATTTGATTTGATTTATTATTTATTTCATTACCTTATGAACCTTATAGCTATAGGACCATCTTTTAAAAACTTAAAATAGTATATTTGAAACATATTTAAAAAGCACAATTACAAGTTTTTTGTTTTGTTTTGTTTTTAACAGAATCACATCTAAATGCTGTATAGCATAATTCTCATGTACTTTGGTCCAATATGAAACAGTTTAAGAAGTGAATAAAAGGCTATTTGGAAATGACCACTCATATGCATCATCAGTGGGCACCTACTTTTGCCTTATAGAAACGGCAGTATCTTTGCCAATCTTAATTCCCAGAGAAAGAGAAATGATGGAAAAGGTAAAGCTAAGTTACTTGTCATCCACAGTGAAAGAAATGTTCTCTATTTTGATAAGATTCTCACTACAGGTTCTGCTCTAATCTATTTGCTAAAATACATTAGGTTGGATAAATGTCATTTGTGTGTTTCTCATGAGCCACTGATCTTTGAATATTGGGTTTTAAAAACAACATGTTTATTTGGAGAAAGTTGTGTTTCCCTTTCAACCCTGGACTGTCTTTTTATTCCGGGTGTCGGGTAAATGGGATACTTGGGTCAGACATTAATTTAGTTGTGTCGGTCTTCAATAGAGAAGAGGTTTAGTGCTTTTATTGGCTAGGTTGAGTTGCATTCATTGTTTCCCCTTACCATTTCATGTTTTCATTTTGTTTCTCACAGTTACATGTTGCATATACATCCTGCTTTTCCATTAGTTGTTTTGCTTGTTTGACTGGATAATCTCTGATGCAAGTTCCCCGATCTACCCTGACATATTCAGGTCATGTTACTATCAGCATCGTTTAGTCTTTAGAATACGATAGTTGTGTTTACTGAAGTAATCAAAGAGTTATGACTTCATTTCAAATGGATGTTGTATTGCAAGCAAACTGTCTTATGTAGGAAGTTCTAATTCTTGCTTTCAGAAAATATATAGACTTATTAAGTTTTTAAAGTCAACATTAAAAAACAATTATCTTTTGGGCCAAAAAAGATGGCTCAGTGAACAAAAAGGTGCTTGCTGTCCAAGCCTGACAGATGATCTGAGTTTGATCTCTGGAACCCACAGTGGCAGGAGAGAATTGACTCCCAAAAGTTATCCCTTACACACACACACACACACATACACACACACACACACACACACACACACACTATTCATATATTCAACAATAAAAATGTAAGTTATGGAAAATAATAAGATGTAACTGGTAGGCCAGTAGTTAATTACTGTATAACCCAACTACAATGATATCTTATCTCCAAAGTCATTTCTCTGCTCACTCTTAAATCATCTGGGGGGTTCAATATATAAATACCTTTAAATTTCATGAGTTATGGAGATAATCAGATCTTCAGCTGTCATGTGTGTGTGTGTGTGTGTGTGTGTGTGTGTGTGTGTGTGTGTGGTGTACATGTGTGAATACACAAGATTGAGGTTGGACATCTTTAAGGGCTTTCCATCTTCTTGAGACAGGGTGGGGCTTACGGAGTCAGCTGAACTAGCTGCCTAGCAAGCTGCAGGGATGCTCTCACCTCTGGCTCCCACTGGGATTCTAGGCTTGTCCTGCTTTTTACATGAGCACATGTAAAAGGGGCTCAAACTCAGGTTCTCATTCTTGTGAAGCTATTACTTTGTGAACTGAACCATCTCCCAGCTCCATAATCACATCTTTAACAAATCCGGCCTAGTCTTAGAAGCTATCTGTTTGCCAATTTCAACATAAAATATTTGCTGTTGGCCAAACAGGCTCCTAGCCACATTTGTTCTTCGCCTTTCTCTTTCCTCAGTAAACACCATTGAGCACTATTATGATTCAAATTTTTCACTTCTGTTTGAAGGAGACTAGACTCATGGCAATAAAGAAGAAACTGGAGGGAGGGAGGGGAGATTCCCCAAGGTAGTTGCCAAATTTCTCATGGCATACTTCGTCTGGGACAAAGAAGGATTAAAATTCAGAAAGTGAGTAGCAATTTCCATAACCCTATAGGACAACAGTATGAAACTACCTTTCACTTTAAGGCCTTTAAAAAAAAAAATAAACAACCATGACTTCCTCCCTGACAGTAAAACCAGATACACAATTAGTTTTTGAACTTCTCATTTGGAAGAATGGCCCATCCTCAGACAGCCAGGAGGAAAGCCAAGGGCAGGTATCTTTGGATTGGACCAGTAGTCCAAATGAACCTGGAGTCAGAATGTTCAAGCCTGAAGTGACCAGAGCTTCCGAGCTTGACTGTAGGACTCCTTTTGGTTGGGTGGCATGAGAAAGCAGGAAGACTTCAAAAGCAATTATAATCTTTCTTTGTATCTTAGCCTTGTTAACAAGGGATTTCTCTCCTTCAGGTGGCCTTATTGTGTTGCTTGTTTTGGTTTTAGTCCTGAAAAACTATAATAATCCTTTGAACTATTTTCTTCCTTCTTGTTGAGAATGCAATGCCCTTTGGGATTTTTTCATCGCTACATTATTTTTAAATATTGTGGTAGTTTCTTTAAGGAAGTAAAAGAAAACTTATTTCTTTTGGGCTACCAAGTTTTATTGAACATCTCTGGGTCTACTCATGATTTGTTCACTTTTATCTGAAATTGTTACACTAACATAAAAAGTAATACTTCACTGAGGCAGTTTTCACACATATATATGATATGCTGTGTTCTGCATTCTCTTCCCATGATTCTCTTTTGCATCCTCCATAGTCTCTCAACTAGTTCCCCTCTAGTTACATGGCACACATTTTCCATTATGTCCTCCTTTCTTTTCTCATCTCCTTTAGGGTCTGTTTCTCCTCCCTCCTTCTCTACATTTTTGGCTTACACACACACACACACACACACACACACACACACACACACACACACACATACACCAAAAAAGTTGGTGGAGGAGCATTTGAAATTGTCTTTCTGAGTCTGGCTTGTTTCTCTTAGCTTAATGGCCCAGTCCCATCATCTAGGATAGACCTCTATGGCAGTCACTTCTTTAGCTGTTGTAAATAATGCAATAGTAAACATGAATGGGCAAGTATCTCTGTGGTATATTGACTTGAGTACTTTGAATTTGTGCCCAGGATTGATATGATTATGTCTTATTTTTAGTTTTTTTGAGGAACTGCCAAACCTATTTCCCCCATAGTGACTGTATCATTTTACATTCTCATTGGTAATATATGTTTCCTCTTTCTCCACATCCTCATCAATATTTGAGTCATTTGTTCTTGGTGGTAGCCACTTGGACTGGCAGACATGGAATGTTAATGAAGTACTGATTTGCATTTCTCTAGTAGAGAAGGGTGTTGTATACTGTTTCAAGTATTTACTGGACAGTTATGTTTCTTTTGAGAACTGCCTATTCAGTTTCTTGATACATTTATTGACTTAATTCTTTTGGTGATTAAATTTTGCAATTCTTTATATATTGTAAATTGATTAGTTCCCTGTCCAACTATAGTTGATAGAGTCTCCAATCCCATGTTTTATAGCCTTTTCACTCCCATGATTGTTCTCCTTGCTATGAGTCACACTATTTCTAAAACTGAGACCTGCTGCAACCTCTTCTTCCTTAGGAGCTAGATTTGATTCTTAGCCCCCACATGGTGGATGACAACCATCTTCAACTCCAATTTCAAGGAATATGATGTTCTCTTCTGGCCCCTGAGAAAACTGCATGCATATGGTGCATGGTCATTCATCTGGCAAAATGCCTGTACACATTAAACTACATTTATATTCTTTAATTTTTAATTTTTTTGTTTTAAAGGTGGAGAGGGGAATGAGTCTCCTTTTCATCTACTTCATCTATGTTCTGTTCTCACAGGTTACCAGAACCATAGTCTTTTGTTTATATTCCAGAACTGAACTAACTGTGTATTCTGAAGCTTAATAATAATAGAATGGTGATTACATTCTCAACCCCTTAAGTCTTCTGTGGAAGAATATACTATGCTTTCAGGTTTGGGTGCTAAAGAAGCCTAACAGACAAGGTAAAAGCAGCTTTCTGTTTTTGTTTTGTTTTTTCCATAAAAAGAAAAAGAAAAATAGACTCGTTTGAGTTTTCAGATACAAAAAGTTGCTAGAGATTGCGTATATAATCCAATAAAGATGAAAAGATATTAATTAAGAAGTGATCAGTGGCCAGGAATGATGGCACACGTCTCTAATTCCAGCACTCAGGAGGCAGAAGCAGGAGGATCTCTGAGTTTGAGGCCAACCTGGTCTACAAACAGAGTTCCAGGATAGTCAGAGCTACATAGAGGAACCATGTCTGTCTGAGGTGGGGTGGAGGGTGGGGGGAGAAAGTAAAACGGAAGTGATCCACTTTTCTGGTTTTGTAATAAAAGGTCTTTAAGTTTTCAAACACTGAAATTGCAAGCATTATCACTTTTCTGTTTTGCTTTACTGGCCTGATAGTACTTATTCACACACCTCACTGTTCATTAGATGGAATGGACTATAATTCTTCATGTAATATGGCAGGACTAAATACAAAGGATAAGAATTCTCGAGGAGTGGAGGCTTTCTGGACACCGAGGGATCATATTTCTGAGAGCTGGAAAAACTTGGTACTTATTACTGGAATTGGTTTTTCTGGGAGCAATGTGTTTTTTGGCACACAGCTGTATCCACATAAATCCCTTTACCTTAGTGATCCTGTCTCACTCAGGATCTCCATGGGACAGAAGTGGAATGTAGAGTGTCTTTTCTAACCCCAGTGGTAAATTGCTCAAGCCACTTCTAATTTGAACGAAAGGGAGACCGTCTCTAGTGCTCAACACGTAAATGACTGATGTCATTTTTTTTTTCCCTGAGTGTGGGAATTATTGTGGGAATGAGATGTCTCCTGATACAAATAGAAACTATCAAGAATATGAGAATATATAATATTTATTTGTATAATCACCAAGGTTTGCTCACTTTTTATTATTTGTCTACAAAAGTACACTCATAGTAATAATGTCAGTTTTCTTCTAGTTGTCTGAAATAATGAGTGAAAAGTCTTATTTGTGAAGTTGTGAATTTACTTAGGTATGATATATGTATTAACCTTTGAAGTAAAATAAGCCATTCTAAAACCAGATTTGTTAAAATAGCAACTATTTATTAAGTCTCAAGTCTGTGGGCAGTATTTGGGCAGAGCTCTACTGGGCAGTTCTTTTGCCTGTCTGCCTTCTGAGGAAGATGTTCTTCTTCATGTGATGGTCCAGAGAGTCCTTGCTGCTGATAGGGCCATGTGTTCCCAAGAGTCTAACCTGGATATCTCATGGTAGTAGGTGGATTTCACAGACAAGAGGGACAATACTTGATTGTAAATACTTTCTAACCTCCGTGCCCATTACATACTACTGTTCTGTTTACTAAAACAAAAGTCATACAGCCATGCCAATTTTTAAACCTTTTTTGGGGTCTGTACAATATTTGTGTATGTATGTGTATGATGTGTTTGCATGTTCCTGCATAAAGTAGTGAGTCTTCAGACAGTAGCCTCAATGTTAGTCCTTCCCTTTCTTGTCTGAGACAGGTCTCTTTGTTGTTCTTTGCACTGTATGCCAGGCTAGCTGGCCTGTGAACTTCCTTACACATCCTCCTGTCTTGCTTTAGGAAAACAGGGTAGCTCTGAATGCATCCAATTATAAAATTATACAATTATTTAAAACTTTGATTTTTTGGGAGGGGGATGGTATCTTGATTGTGCAGTTGTAGAACATGAACTTTGTAGATGACAACTTGTGTGTCACCATATCGGAAGGTTGAGGTTAGATGTGCCTGGTGAAGGATCATATTTGCTGGCAGCCTCAGGTGGCTGGCATAGGACCCAAAGCCAAGGGATCAGTGGAAGATAACCTAAAGCCAGAGGACATCTTCCCACCATCCCTTTCCCAGGGGCTAACCTGCAGACCCAGCATGCTGGGCCAGATTAGAACTGGCTAAGTGAAGGACTTGGACTGTGGAGAGAGATGGGCAAGGACTGTAAGGGAGCATGGGACTTTTAAGTGGGTTGGAAGACAGTTTCCACCTGAGCACAAGTGCAGAGGGTTTGTTATGTCTCACCCAGGGCAAGTATTTTCCTGAACACTGCCTAGCCCTCCCACAGCCACCATTTACATTTTTCTCTTACCAGAATAACAAATGCCTTAAATGTTCTTGAGGTCAGAGAACAAAGCGAAACAGGGCCCTGTATAAAATACATTTGATGGTGGGAGGGGAGGGGCGCCCCTACCGTTTTATGTGCAGCAGAAGTTGAAGTGCTGCTATGTATGTTATGAGTTTGGTGGCTCCTATCCACACACCCCTCCCATCTGCCACCCACTTGCCCACCTGCCCCCCCTTCCCAATTTCAGCACACTCTTTGAACCATAGCTAAACAATAACTTCCTTTTAAAGCAAAATTCCATTCCCTTTGCTTAGGTTAAATAGTCTATTTTTAAAAGAATGCATAATGAAATAATTTCTGCAAGTGTTAATTGAATACCTTGGAAATTACTGATAATATAATTAAAACATTTTCTTTTGCCTAAACTTCCCCATTTGTGTGTGTGTGTGTGTGTGTGTGTGTGTGTGTGTGTGTGTGTGTGTGAGAGAGAGAGAGAGAGAGAGAGAGAGAGAGAGAGAGAGAGAGAGAGAGAGAGAAGTGTTTGGGGATTGGGAGGCAAGTTAAGTTAGGAGGTAGGAACTAGAGGGTAATACAAAGGTAGCATTTCTAAAACTAGGTCTTTAAAAATATTTTGTAGCCTAAGCCTTTGGTCTCTCACAAGTCCTTACAAGGGACGACCTTCAGAAATAGTGTGCGGGCTTGTTGTTTCTCTGCCTTTGAACTGAGTGAAGAATGTGTCTCAAGATGGAAAAATGAATGGCTAGCGCTTTTAGCCTGCAGCATGAAACTCACTAGAGGAATGTCTTCGTGTCTTCAAAGCCTGCTCCCAACTACACTGTATTAGATGAGCACTTGAAAAGTGTCCTTGCCTTGTCAATTGTGACACAGACACACACACATACACACACACACACACACACACACACACACACACAGAGAAAGAGAGAGAGAGAGAGAGAGAGAGAACATGCCACTCAACCTTAGGTGGACTTTTTAATGACTGTGTCTTCTTTATAAGAATAGGGCTTCACTTGACTTCCTCTATACGCTACTGATAGGATTTATTGTTATTTGTAGATCAGGGACTTTCAGGTCCCATACCCCCCACAGCAAGTGGCGTACTATTTAAAAATAGTGACAGAAGGATTAGATTCTGAATGAATTTCTAGCATAAGTAAATTGTGTTTATAAAATGTGAGATACATATTATATATATGTATGTATATATATGACCAAAGACACTTATGATCTGATATAGATACGAAAATGTGGGTAAAATCCATTACAAATTTCTCATTTTGAAATTGAAATGTTTCCTTTGTGTGTGTGTGTGTGTGTGTGTGTGTGTGTGTGTACAAGCCCTTGAGTGTGTGCACCTGTGAGTATGTGTGTTCCTATATTTGTGCAGAGGCAAATGGTTGAGAATGTGTTTTTTAGTTGCTATCCACTTGGTTTTTTTGAGATAGGATCTCTTACTGGGCCTGGAGCTTGCCTATTTGGGTCGACTAGCTAGCCAGTAAGCTCCAGGAACTCTCCCGTTCCTGCCTTCTCAGTACAAATTTATGCTCAGCACAGTCCTGTATGCTCAGTATGGATTCAGATATACACTGTCATGGCTGACTTGTTTATGGATGCTGGGGATCCAAACACTGGTCCTCATACTTGTGTGGCACATATTTTACATACTGAGCCATCTTCTCAGCCCCTGCAGTGTATCTTAAAGTCTTGGATACTTCTCCAGTTTCTCAAACCATTCATTTGAAGATTGACAGAAACTCCACTGTGTTTTGACAAGATATATTTCTCAGCCCCAACAGCGGCTCATCAACTTATATTCTATTAATATAGTTCTTCTGATGTTAATTGTAGCTCACTGATCTAGGTCACAGCAGAGAATTTTCACTGAGGCCTAAGATATCAAAAAGCCTTGGCTGTGGTGGCACATGCCTTTAGTCCCACCACTCTGGAGACAGAGGCAGCTGAATCTCTGTGTGTTAGATGCTGCCTTGATCTACATAGTGAGTACCAGGACAGCCAGGGTTGCATAGTGAGACTCTATCTCAAAACACAAACAAATAAAGAGATATCAAAAGCAAATTTACTTAAAAAGTAAGAAAAGAAAATTACTTACAAAGTAACTCTATATCAGTTACCTCTGTTTTTAGAAAAGGCCAGGTATTGAGTTTGTGATTCATAAGCCCAATTCTAAGGTATCATTTCATTTAATTTCTCTTCCATGTTATTGTCAATTAGACCCTCAGCTAAAGTATGTGGGGAGGACTGGGCAAAGCCATTACATTTAAATGAATCCATTTGGCACTATGGCCATTTTTAACAGCAGTGTTTAACTATATCCTGGGTTTAGGGAAACTGATCCCAATAGCTAAGCTTTGAGGCCTGCTCCTTTCTTTCCCTAGAGTTCATTTTGGTCTTTGCTTTTGAAGGCAGTGTCATGTCTAAGGTAATAAAGTGTATAGTCTAGGCTCAGTTACCAGCTATTACAGCAATTTTTTTTGAAAATATTATTTGAGGGCTGAGTTTGGGGGTATGTGTCCTAATTCCAGTATCTGGGAGGCAGAGGTAGGTGCATTTCTGTGAATCTCCAACTAGGGAGTGCTATCTAGTGAGGCCCTGCCTCAAAAATGATAAACAAATAACATTATTTGACATTTCAAATAGGAAAAGTGAAGCAAATGTACATGTAACAGCAAAAAAAAAAAAACAAAAAAAAAACAACAAAAAAAAACAAACAAAAAAAAAGTTTACTCTTTATTTAAAGTCTCCAACTCTTCAAGTTGTATCACATAAATATTTTATGTTAATAGAGATTCAGTTCCATTGGTCCTTTGCAGGCCTTTTGATTCATGCCAGTTCCTAAAGAATGGAAATATTTTACAATAGGTATGTATCTATAATTAAGGGATGTGGCTTCTCTCTGTGGCCACATTGTTGGTGGCTTCAAATACTTGGTGGGATGAGCTTGGCATGTGGTAGATCCTGATTTCAATATCTAGGTATGAAATGAATGAATGTCATACCATGTGTTTTACATAGAGCACAGAATGGGAAACAGGCAGGTTATTGTCTGTAAACTAAATTCTACCTGTTGAGCACAGACATTTTCTTAATAATATTATTGTTTTCTGACATGAGATGTGTCTGGACATTTTCTTAAACATCTCCACTTGTTGCACATTAAGCTTTTGTATTTTCTTTACCAAAAAGTTAGATGAAATCAGCTTTCAGCAGGTGTATAGTGTATAGTGTGTGGTGGGAAGTTTCTCTAGACTCAAATATTTGTAGAGCAGATAGGAAAAAGATTCTTGTTAATGACTATATAATGAGGAGTTAGTGAATTATTACATTCTAAAATTGGTTCTCTGGAGTGCATATGCCCTCCTACAGATTCTGTTCCTGAGAACAGGTCAGACAAGAAAGTTGTAAGTGGTCAGCTTCTGGGGGTGGGATGGGGGATGAGGGTGGAGAATAAGATGTACTGAGAGAAAGTACAGGGACTTCTGGACCTTCCCATGGACTGGAAGCCATTGACCAGAGACACTAGTTCAGAAGTTTCCTTATAGAACTCATGACTCTGTATATTGCTTGTGTATAAATATTTCATCACCTTCATATGCTTTTGGCTTTATCAATTATGATTAAGGCTGTCTCCTAACTCCAAAAGTCAGAGTGTTCTGATATCATAGGAATATAGAATAAGGATATAGAAGGAATGGAATAAAAGTAAGGATATAGAAAAATAAGGATATAGAATAAAAGTAGGTAAGATTTGAAATCTGTGTTTCTGCTTGAGAAAAAAAGATGTCCAAGGTAAATGATATGGAACAGGTGGCAGCTGGGAACACCAGTGTGTATTAAACCACATGTTCATAGAGGTCATGAACCCCAGCTTATATTCCAGGGTTGAATGATAGGAATTTTCAGGGGGTATTGCATTTTCTTTTAAAGGTTATATTCAAAACTGATAGTGTATTTATATGTTAATCTTTCTCCAAAATTTTTTGAAAAAAAAATGAGAAAATTATTTAACACATTTGCTTTTCTCTGGTATATTTCTTACACAAATTGGGAGGAAAGACTAATATCTTGAAACTTGTTTTATACAAGAAACTTTTATTTTGATATCACCAAGTATTTTATAAGTAAAGATCTTCAGGAATATTCCTGTTAAATCTGTATTTGGCTGGAGAAATATTGCAGCTTTGGAGATGATTTTCTGTAGGGCTAACAGCTGCTATGCTAGGATATTCTGAGATGACTCATTCTGATTTTGTTAGTGATAATGTATGATATGCCTGACATTTGGTGTTTTTAATTGAGGCCTTTAAATTATTATTTAAATCAAGAAGTTTAGACTATGTTGTATGACAAAACTTTTCCTAGGGAGATGCAACACACACACACACACACACACACACACACACACACACACACACACACCCTAGTTTCTGCTTAATGACATTCTGCTAATGTCTGAGGCAGAACACTCAGCCTTTATTGCTTAATCTGGCTGGAAGGGGTTTAGGGAATCTGGTCAGTTTCAGGGACTTCCTGAATCTATTTTGACTTGTTTACCTTTCTGCTTAAGAGCTTTCCTGTGGGATTGAATTTTTCAATCTTGAATTAAGCTATCACTCTTGACCTTATGATTGTTGCTAGCTCATACTCCGGTGAAGCAACTTTAACAACCAGAAGTCAGTGCTGCATACACTATTGTTTGCATTTATTCTCATAAACTTTTCCCCCCTTAATTCCAAGTTACTCAGGTTAGCTCTCCTCCTACCCACCTACTTCAGTGGTGTCACTTCCTGCATTTACAAATCCTACATATTGAATCTTTTGTCATTCTGAAGTCCATAGTGTGGTCATTGATCTCACAAATGATTTATTTAAATCTGCATTATCTTGAGTTCTCTACGTTATAAAATACTATGCGTTTTGCAAAGTGCTTAATGCTTGTGTTCATCATTAGAATGTCACACAGGGAAATTTAGTCTTAAGATTTCTCCCTGATCAACATTTAACTCTCCCCAGTCTTACAGCAGTCACCAGTCTCTGTCTATGCAATGTGAATGTGTTAGTATGTTAGTTACTTTATCAGACTGACTCCTTTTATTTAGCAATATGAGTCAAAGATTCATCTGCATCATTATATGGCTTGGATGTACTTTTTGTTATTGCTGATTAATAACCCATTATGGCTATACCACTGTTTGCTTGGCCAGTCCATTGACCTTTTATGTCTGATGGACTTTTTTTTTTTTTTAAGATTTTTATTTTATTTTACAGTGGTGTTTTGCCCTGAAACTAGAGTTACAGACAGTTGTGAGCTGCCATGTAGGTGCTGAGAATTGAACCTCGGTCCTCTGGAAGAGCACTCAGTGCTCTTAACCATTGAGCCATCTGTCCAGCCCCCGACCAATGTACTTTTTATACATGTTTGAAGACCCTTGTGAAGCTAGCCATCGGTTCTCCCTTCGTTTAAATCATTTTTGGTTTTTAGTGATGGCTCTTCTCAAACCGTCGATTAACCCTGGGGTTATTTCTGAAACCTATGCTACATGTTTTTCATATTCTGCATTGTTGTGTACTGCTTCTATTGTGCACTGCTCCTGACCATCCTAGGCTCCGATGGAGAATGCTTCCTATTCCCTGTCATTTTCAACTTTAATATGTTCTATGTCAGTGTTATTTCTATGTCAGTGACAGCAAAGCTCTATGGATTCATGTACCATCATAGGGCAACTGTGATTCTTAGGGATAAAATCCTACACTTTTTGAAGATGGGGAGGAGGAGACAGAGGGAGAAGAATCACGAGGATGCACAGAAAAGAGTACTAAAAATCCCAAGCCATCTTTTTGCGCTCTCTAGTGCAATTCCACATACCCCCTTTCCCTTTGAAAACACAGAATTCCCCCTCCCTTCAAAATGGTTTTAATTTGTTCTACAATTCTAGTGATAATATTTCTGGCATAGTAGATCATAAAGATTATAGCTGTCATCTCTTACAACTGTGTATTTGAATGAGGGAGAGGTGGTCTCATATTTTAACCTTGGATTACATATATAATTCTTCGGACACATTTCCTTATAATCAGTTTTGTGCTATATACAGTTTGACTGGAAATTTTGCATTTAGTGGTACTGTTTTGTTTCTCTCTTTTTCTTCATTTTATTTATTTATTTATTTATTTATTTATTTATTTATTTATTTATTTATTTATTTTTACATAGCTCTTTCTCTAAAATGAATCACTTATTCAAGGTTGTTTTTCTTTAACTAAGCATCTTATGGTCTCTTATGAGCTGTGTGGCAAAAATAGGAATATGTATCTCCTAATGGCTTGTATTTCAAAGTTTCCAGAAATAGTCCACATGGAGCCCCATAGGTCATTAGCTCACAGGCTTTTGTCCTGTCCTCTATAGCATTCTCATCACTGCTTGGTTGTGCACATTCCATATTGTCACCAGAGTCTACAAGGATCTGTGTGACTGGGTTATGTTTGTGTGCAGAGAGTACTTGATGCTCAGGGGCACATATGCTGGGCTATTTATGAAACAGCTTTAGCTGCCAGCTGAAAATCAAAAGATTCTACTTGGAGGAGTGTCCTAACTGTGAGTTTCTGTGGTGAAAAAAAAAAAATACAGATAACACAAGAAACAGGCTGCAGAGGTAATTTATTGCTTCCTGTTTCATTGATAAGGATACTTAGAGCAGCTTAAGTCTTGAATTCTGCTTTCCTGATCCGAGAGTTCTTGTAATCATCTTCTGTAAGAGGATTACAAATTTTTAAAAACTACTTGTGGGGGAAAGGAGAATTTACCTTCATTTTTTTTTCTCCTGTCTTGATAAGATCTCTTCATTCCTTCCTACTCATTGTTCCTGTTCAGCTGAGTGAAAAACTGACTGCTAATGTCCCCTTATTCCCTGTCTATGGGAATTCCCCAACTAGAGACTCCTGACTGACCCATTCCCTATACATCTCTAATGTGGTACCAGGGTGATTGCTACAGGTTAACAGAGCCAATGACAGACTAGAACTTGCACAGTCAGAAAAAGATGTGTAGGTTTTCTTCCTGGTCCTGCTTCCTTGGTGAGAACCTGCCATTCTCTGACCTAATTTTCTAGTTTGTAAAATTGGAGGAAGCAATATTTCCACAATGCATCTTCCCATGTTGTCTTGAGGATCAAATGAAAGAGAGAATGGAATGTAAACTGTGAATTGCTTGTGGAGGTTGAGGTTTATGGTGGTCTGCATATATTCTACCAACTGGCTTTCACCTTCAGATCGCGAGGATACTTTGGGTGTATGTTGTTTCCTTTAGAGAAATATTTTTCCAATGCAGCCAGCTTGCGTGATTTCTTGGCTGCAGGAGTGTATCATTGAGTGTGTGAAGGGAAGCATCGGTGTTGACTCTGTAGCTCAGACATTTATTTCACAGAATGAGAATGTTATGCTGGTACATTCTAGGAAATTGGGTTGCATTCATTAGCTTGGCATAGTTTAAAAAAGAAAAAAAGGTTCTCCATGCGAGCTAAGTTATTTTATAAGCTATAACTATGTGTTAGGATTAAAGATTGAAACATGTTTAGTAAACTTAAAAAGAGGTGTGCATATATAGTTCCTGTGGATTTAATTACATATTAACTATGGAAGTTAAAAATTGCACCGAGTGTTCTTCCTTCTTCAAAACACTTGGTGATAAATATCTGTACTCCTGACTCTCAGTTTTTATCAGTGGAAGATCCCCGGTTACAATCTGGGCTGGGCAGAAAGGAGGACCATCTTGAAGAGATGAATGAAAGAAATACCATAGTTCCCCTACTTATTAGGCAAACTAGATCAGCTCTTCCACGTCGGCCATAGATTCTAAAGCATACACATCCCAAGAAGAGGGATCTGCGCAGAGCAAGAACTAACCACACCTCTGCAATCTCACTCTTTCAGAATAACAGTGTTGGCCATGTTGTTTGTAACTTTAAGGCATGTCCTGTTTTTGTTTTTTCCAGAAGGATGTATACATTTATATACAGTTGCATGCTTAGTCCAGTCTCTGTTGGTGAACTTCAGAGATTTCTGGAAGGATAGTGAGTGACATCATGTGGCTTGGGTGTTGAGGGTGACAAAGCTGAACCCCCTTTTCTGTGCCTAGTGCTTGTTGTCCATAAGCCCCCTCTGATTATTTGTGATTCAAAGTTATTTCTGATAACTTCACTAGGACCAGGAAAGGAAAGAAGAAAACAAAATGAGTACCAAGGAGGAACACTGCTAGATGTGTGAGGGTTTGGGACAGCAGGTTTACAGATGAAGCATGCTTGGTTAGTGATGTATAATCTCTCAAGGGTCAGAACTTAGTATTCATTTTTCTGTCCTTCTACAGTGGATTATAAAAATTGTTGAACATGTCTCTTAAATTTATTTTGGACAATGTTAGAGCTAAAAGTGTCCTTAGAGGTAGTAAAAATGTTTCTATTCCCAAATAGACTCAGGGTCAGAGATGCCAAGAAACTTGCTCTAGATGGTACAAGTCATCACATGGCAAAATTAGAAAGCACCGTAAGTTCTGTTGCTGGCTTCATATTCCCTCCCTAGCTTATACTTCTAAAGGTATCCGTGTATGTGATATTTTATCTCTTATAGCTCTGCACTCACATGCTGCATAATCATATGTGTGTGTCCAATGACAATGTGTTATAGATTTTCTTGTTTCCTCATTTGTTCCTCAAATGGTTTATAATGCCAAACACCATTTTAAATGCTAGGCACATTGATGAACTAAAGAGTATATTTGTTTATGCCTGTAATACCAGCACTCCGTAAGAAGAACGGTGTTGAGTTCAAGGCCAGCATGGGTTAGACTGTAAGACTTTGTCTAGAAAACAAAACAAAGGAACTTGTTTCCTGCCCTCTTAAGAGTTTATATCCTAATGAGAGAAACATGTAATAAAATGAATAAAGCAAAGGTCCAAGAGTTTACAGACAAAATGCACAGTCTTACAAATTTATCAAAGAAGCAAAAAGGAGCACATTCAAATGTATTATTATTGTGGTGGTCAATATTTATATTTATTCATTTGTGTGTGCTTGCCTATGTTTGTGCACTCATGTGCATCACGATACATGTGTAGATGTTAGGGGACAATCTGTGGGAATCAATTTTTTCCTCTTACCGTATGGTTTCTGGGGATTAAGCACAGTCATCAGGATTAGTAACAAATGTCTTTAGCTGCTACGCCACCTTGCCATGCTTTTTAATTATTATTATTATTTTTAATTTAGTTTTAAATTGATGGTTTTTTTTAAAGTTTCTTTTGAAAACTTTTATCAAGTAAGAAGCCATTCAGGTTTTCAAATATATAGTTGGAAAAATAATAGTTTGTAAAAATAATTAAAGGAATTAAAAGGTAGCTTGTTAAATGATGTTTCTCTTTTATATGTAGAGTTGTTGGTTATTAGTTTCACCTAACAGTAATTTGTGAGCACTGGTAATTAACTGTCTATGACTTAATTCAGCTTTCACCATGAAGTTTTAAAACTTAGTTCATCATTTGTAGGACTTTATTAATGTCTTTTTTTAAACCTTCTGTTTCCCTTTTGGGGATGAATGGACTCCTTGACTGCGTATCAGATGGTGAGTGTTGACACTGTGATGTTATAGTCTATAAGATTGGAAGTGCTTGACCTTCTACAATAGTTGGGCAATCCATGGTTGGGGTTTATGCTTGGTGAAGAGTCTGGATTCATTCAGAAAATTTTGAATCTATTTTATTTGATAGATTGATTGTTCATATACGTCTTTCCTGGGGTCTTGATATAATATTTTCTGGCAGAGAAGTCCATTATCTCTCCTGTTTCCACTAATAGGGTAGTTTTGCTAAACCACTCTGATACCATAATGACAAGTCATGGTAGGTCCATAGGTTATTGGTTGTCAAATGGAAGTTATTTCTAAGACTCCTTTGAATGTTCTAGGAAGGCAAAAATGACATCATTTACATGTCTAGGCCTTCCATACCTGTGCTGCTTGGCTGTAAGGACAGGTCCAAGAATGGTTCTGTGCTTCCCCAGAGTTCTGGAGGCTTGGTTTCTTTTGGCTGAACTTCCTTAGAGCTAGGTGTTTCTGAAGACACTTCTCCAGTTCTTTACTTTCCTCTTTGATCTCCGCGTCATTGAATCTGGATTGTCCTGCCTTCAGGATCCACATACTGCATTACTAGTGACTGTCCTTGGCAAGGCAAGGGCGATGATCTGACTTCTCTTCATTTTTGATGTCTGTGACAACCCTTTTCTGATTGTGTTCAGAGGACTGCCATCATTCATGTCTTTAGAGCATTAAGTGAGAACTCACCCCCAGAGTGATTCAATGCCAGCTGCAATATTGGCGTTATAGGGTTCTATTTTAGTGACTTGCTTTTCACTGTCTCCTCAGTTGTATGACACAATACTGAAGTCCACTGATCATAGTGACAGGAACCATGTTGACTGCGAGTGACCCTGCAGTGGAAGTATTACCTTATCATTTTTGGAGAATGGATCATGTACTAGGAAGATTCAAAATTTTAGTAAACTTTCAGAGCCATTCAAATTGGTTTTATAACATACAGATCTAGTTTCAAATGTATTTTAAAGTCAACGAATACAGACACATGCTCATCGCAGTCTTGCTAACTGTTGTTGCACACAAAGAACTAAGTTTTTGAGTCATTCCCTAGGTTTGAGTTATTCTTTCCTTTATATATATATATTTTTGGGAATATATGGGTATATGTGGTGCATAGAAGCCAGAGGTTGACATGACCTCATGTATCTTCTATTGTTCTCCTTGTTCTGTTTTTCTTTCTTTCCTTCCTTTTTTTTCCTTTTAAATTTTTTATTTATTTATTTATTTTTGAGATGGTGTCCGTCATTGGCCTGGATCTCACAGATTCAGCTAGTTGACCAGGGAGTCCATGGTGTGTTCCTATTTCTGCCTTCTAGCACCGTGATTACAGGCCCATCCCCCTGTTGCCTCACTTATTACATAAGTGCTGAGGAGTCAAACTCAGGTATTTGTGTTTATATGGCAGGCACACTGTGACTGAACCATGTTCCCAGCCCCAGATTTGGTTTGTTGCAATCTTTTCAATTTTTACCTTATCAGTATTTCATCATTTAATCTATTTCAGTGGAGTCAACATATATTAATTAACACTTGTTTAAGTTTACTATGAACCCAGCAGATCTTTGTATCTGGTGAATTGAGAAGAATAATAGGTTTATGTCTTCCTGGATTTTGTGTTCTTGTTATGAAAGAGACAGATGACAACCAAAAGTAACATTGTTTGGGGAAGAACCACAAAGGAAATTGAATACTGTAAAGGGATAAAAAAGAAAGGATAGGGAGGGCTATTTATGAGAAAAAGGGCAGGTTTACACACAAATTTGAGGCAAGGAGGGAAAGCCATGACCGTGTGCAGGTGAGATGGCTCCTAGGAGGCTCAGTAGCTGCAGTAGGTGGCAATGAGAACTGTTCTGGCATTCTCCAGTACATCCAGAGGAACAGAAGTAAACAGAATGGAATAATAGACTTGGGCCAGACCTTGGAGAGACTGTGAGCACACAGTAAGTTAGGTTTTGTTCAAAGTATGATGGAGAAGATTAGCAAATGTTCCAGGACCACCCACCATGCCACCAGGTGTTCTGTTGAAGACATGTATATGATCTGTTATTCTCTGTGTCTTCATGTTGGGACAGCACATGAGCTGGGATCTCTTAGATGTAAGCGAAACCTATTTCTGACCTAGATTGCCATAGATTCATTCCTAGTACCAGCCAGGCATATGCTAGAGGTGACTTCAACTACATATTGCTCTAGCCTCTGAAGTGACCATTGGCCAATCCAGGGCTTTTAAGAATTGCCAGTGGAGTTCCGTCTTAGATGTAAGCCTCCTTCAATACTGGGCCACTCTAGAGTGACTCTTGATCCATACCTTGCAAGACATACCTGTTCTAGTTTTTTCAGAGTTGGAGCTCGATAATAAGGATAGCCAGGACTTTACTTCCAAGGTCAGATCGTTAATCCTCCAAAAGACATTCTAGCTATAAATAATTTGACCCAGTTTTTAATATATTTTGAATCGGTCATTTTTGTTCTAGAGTCAGTATCACCTGATGTGACCTGCTCACTTCCTGGCCTGTTTTACCACGTGCCCATATTTCAGCATGTTTTTTATTGGAAGTGGTTTTTAGGTTATGAGATCCAAACTTAGCCTTGCTGATAACACTTGGCACCCAGTTGACTGGCACTGTGTGGAAGGAAGTCTCATTATGTTTTAGGAAGTACAGTGCTAGTTCATTTTAATCCTTTAATTGTCCTGTGTGCTAGATAATAGCCAGCATCAGCTTCAACACCCACATTTCAAAGCATTTTTTTTTCTTCTTAATATTTGAAGCCCACAATAGAAGCATGTAGCACCAATTAGGTGTAGTGGGCTTGCTTTCATTTTTTATTGCTCGATTTCTCTTGTTCTCAAATCCTAGTATTTCCTACTTCCTAGAAAATTACGTTGGTTGAATTAACTTTGTCTTGAAGCCTAATTCTATGATTACCCCTGTTCTGATTGCCCATAGACAGCTGTTACCAGTAGTTTCAGAAAGGCATGCCAGAAGGTGATGACATCAAATCCTACCATATGATGATGGGGAGTGTGTGTCTTCATTATCCGAGTTCCTGCAATTGTTAGGATCTAGCGGGAAGCAGATTTAAAAATATTAAGTAATGAACTAACCATTCCTGTCTTCGTAGCCTCCTCTATTTAATTAATGGTATCTATTCCTCCATTTGATTCTAAGTGAAAAGGGAACCTTGTGAAAACCTGCTGTACTTAAGTTAGTGAAAGTGACATTGGATAATCATGAGTTTCACAAATCCTGATGGCACTGGAGCTAGCCCACTGAGGCAAAGCAAACAGGGAGGTTCAAAGTAATGGCAACTCCAGTGCTTCTGACACAGGGTCGGGGGGTGGGGTGGAGGGCTTGAGAAAACTGTTAAAATCTCTGAATGGTTTGGTGGAAATGTTTTTCTTTTTGGTTATCCTATAAAAACTGGACAAGAAATCAAAGATAAAATATAATGGAAAAATAATCCAAAACTTGAATTAAACATATCATTTGTTTGCCCTGGGGCTGTTATTAGCCACAGCCTGTAAAGTTTATGTCATGTTAAACATAAGATATACAATAGTTATTTCTCATTTATTTAATTTTTATTTTTTTAATGTAAACTTTCAATTTAATCCATTTTAGCATAAATACTGGGCTCACGTTTCTAACAGATTTACTAGTAAGCACAACTCCTTACTGATTCCAGTTTTTTCACTTGTGAAACATATGTGCAGTTTCTGTGATATGGTGGTTGAGGAGGGTCTTGGAAGGTCTTGCCATTTTCTCTCCACCTTCTATGGGGCAGAACTAGAGTGCTCTTAATTGTTCTATAACCCTGAGGTTAGTTGTTGAGCTGGCAGATAACAAAGCCACATGAAGTTTTCACTTTTAGGAGTTCACAGAAGATTGTTCATGCTCACAAGGCTGTTTTGGAAAACTTCCATAGACACAGAGGGATTTTAGACAACTTTGTAGAAAACCTAGCTAAGTTGCTGCTTTCCCGAAGGGTCTTCATAAAAATTCTCTCAGGCTGTGTATGGTTCTGGCCACAACAAGGTAGAAGAGAGAACACAGTTCAATGTGGTGGGACTGTTCTCTGTATGCAGTAAATATTGTTCTGTAAATAAAGGAGCTGTTTTGGCCTGTGTAGAACATCATAGAAGTGAATAAAAAAATCAAAAGAGAGACAGATTAAAAAAAGATAGAGTCAGACAGACTCCATCTAGCTGCCAATATATATATATATATATATATATATGATTACAAATACAGGCCATGGGCCATGACCACATGGCCAAATAGCTTAATAAAAGTAAGTTAAATTAAGATTAAAAAACTAATAATATGCCTAAGACATAAGCCAAAGAACATAACATTAATATAAACATCTAAGTCATTTTTCAAAAATAAAAACTGCCAGAGACAAAACAAACTTCTGGCCCTAAACAGAGTCAAAAATCTATTTACAACACTCCAACAAAATTTCTCTGACAACAAAAGCCATTCACTGTGAGTTTGTTATTGGCTAGTCAATGGAAATGATCTCATGTTGAATTTCCATTTCAACTCAGCTGTAGGTCCAGATATGAGAAAATCTTTTCCTAAGAAAGAAATAGTAATTGATGAAGCTGTACTGTGATTTGGGAGAGTAAGGGATATAATTTAAGAAGTAGAAAATGGAGTTGGAAGCAGATTCTTTTGGCTGAGAAGAGAATTAATAAGAAATAAAGTTTGCATGGTAAAGTTCTACATACAGGATTGTTGACATTCCTGGAGCTAAATATGTCTGTGTTGTGATAAGAGCATCCTAAACACAGCGTTTAGACCTTAACACTACAGCCCAATGGGCAAATCATCCTGAAATTGACCTACAGAAGCTGATGCTACAGAGGCCCATCATTTTGACTACATTTTCTTAGGTTAACCACCTCATTCTCATTCACTCACTCTTTTCTTTCTGGTATTAATTAAGACAAGCTACATGTTCTAGTACTTTAGAACGTTTTTGCAACAGTATAAACCCATATTTTAAAATAAATTTTATTTATTTGACAAGTGGCTTTAATATATTTTTACCATAGACACCCTCATTTTTCTCTTATTTCTCTGAATCTTTCTTCTCAACATGTCTTCCTCCTTCTTTTATATTACGTGTATGTGTTTTAAAAAATCCTGAATTTAGTCATGAATATTTGCATTAGCATGGGTGTTGGGGTTATTTGCTGTTTCAAAGATGACTTCCCAGGGATTGCACCCCTGAAGAAAAAATATACTTCCTTACACCTTTTGCCTACAGCCATTTAGTGCCTCAGCTAGGGGTGAGACCTCATGTACCCCTCTTCTACCCATGCTGGAATCATATTTTTCTATCTTATTGTATTCAGCTTGGGATCTGTTCGTTCTATTGGGAGCAACCCTAACCAATGCAAAAGGGAAGCAGAAAGGGGGAAAATCCTAAGACTAATATTTGAGTTGAATGGAATTGTTCCTGGGTTGTGGCTATTAAGGTTAACAGGTTTAAAACTCTGACTGTGTACCAATTGGCCCAAAGTTATGTTAAGTACGATCTGTTAGTTCCTTGAATTATACTGTGGAGATTCACAATGAAGAGAAGATTGGGACTGAGGATCTGTCATGACTTGGATGACCTTCATGAAACAACCCTTTAAGTATGAAGATTTATCATTTGTAGCTTAATTAAGACAACAGATTAGGGAGATTCCTGACTTCTTATCTGCAAAACTTTAGTTGTGTTCAAACTTAGAGCCCAAATTATATACAATTTAGTTTTATCTTGAGAAAGAAGAATACTCTGCAATTTCATGTAGACTTTCCTGCATTAAAATGTTGGATAAGAAGCAAATTTTTCTAAGTAGAGGTTAACTGTGTACTGGAGTGAAGAAAGTGGCTGGGAAGAATTACACAAAAGTATCCACCATGCAGTAGGATTTTGAGGTACTACTTTCTTGGAAATTAGTTTAGAGTGGCTAAGTAAAGTCTGCAGTGGCATGGTCTATGTTTGGCACGACTTTGTAGTAGAGTTGGTATTGACACACACAAAGGCATAGGTAGCATCCTTTTATGCTGTGTGGCCAGAAACCTCAGTTACAACATCCCCATTTAATGCTTAAGTGCATTCCAAAGCAGTTATGTTGGCAAATACCTGGAGGGCTGGACTTTATTAGTCTATTCTGCTCATTAAAACCAATAGTTAAGAATTGAATTGTCTGAATTGTCACATTCCTGCCCACAGTGTGTTCGTTAGGTGGTAATATTTGATATAGAGCACAGTTAATGCCTTAAGTTTAAACCATGCATCTTTAGCCAGTAGGGTTGGCTTTTACAGAAGCAACATGGAGAAACTTAGCAATTCCTAAATCTTTACTGAACTGCTTGTATGGGAAAGCTGCTCTGAGAAGGAATGAAGTGTAGCCTTGGGCTTCACGAGTTGGCCTGTGCAGTATACTTATTTGGTTCCAAGGCTACTAATGGTCTATGAAGAAGATGGCACCTTGAAACTCAGATAGCTTTGATCCCAAGTTTTTAAGTTTTGTTTAGCAGTATCTTTTCAACAGAGAATAGCATCTGGTGTCTGATAATGGTACAGGATTCCATCTTCTAAGAAAGCACATGTCCTTCCTAGCGTTATCTGCAAGTGAATATAAGTGAGTGCTAGGGGATTAAATGTTTGAGCTGTGTGCATGCATGACTAAAAGTGCTTGCCCTCAGACGTGCCCAAGTTGTTGCCAGCTGTGTACTTTGGTGGAGGCAGAGGAGCAAGGGTTTCCTCTAACATGGAAACATTCCAGATGGACAGGAGTGTAAATGCCAGGTTACATTTTTAGGGGCTTACTAATGGAGGCCCTCAAGATTAGGAGGTTAAAAAAACATGGCTGTGTGTATTTGTAGAGAAGTGTGGAGTGGGTTAGATTTGCTATCTGTGAGATCTAGTTTATTGACATTTTATAATTTAATTGGGTATTGTCAAAGGCTGCCTTTTGAGAATAGGATTTCAAGCAACCTTTTAGTAAAGCCACTTATTGAATCCTAGTTTTTAATCTTGCCATACAGTGTAAAATAAAGCAAACAAAATTAATTGTCGCACATAAATTAAGTCTTGTTTGGGGGGTGAGTAAGCATTTTTGCCTTTCTTTTCTTCTGGCAGAGTGTTAGAAGGTGAAACTTCCAGATGTATTCTTGTGGCTTTGTTAACTATTGTCCATTTCACTTCTCGTGTAATTTTTAATGCCCCTGAGTTTTCTATGAAGGAGGCAACAGGTTTTAAGGTGTATCCAAAGTGAGGGGAACCAAATGGTCCTTATTATCTTCTCTTCATAAGAGCTTGAAACAAATTTCTACCTTACTCTTTATTTACTTAAAAATCACCTTTGAGAGTATGTATCTGCTTTGATCCTTGAAAGCCCTACTTTGCTTCCTTTGGCTTTTATGAGGACATGTGTTTCTTTGCATGCCGGCACTTATCACGCTATAGGAAATGGTAGGTTTCGGAATGTGGCTTCATTCAGCAGCTGTTCAGTGGTTGATGGCTCAGGACATTTCCCAGCTGCCATGGTTCTGCCATGGTTTATCAGAGCTGAGCCAAAGCCCTTGAAGTTTTAGGTTCCAGAAGCCAGTATGTATATATTCTTTTGTTAAACTCAAGTGCAATGTTTAGAAATTTGTCTGTTGAAAAACATCATTGTAAAAGTTTTTTTCTAAACAAAGCATTTAATTTGCTGAAAATGCTTTTCTGTTGACCAACATAGCATTGCAAAAACCTATAGTTGTCTTTCAAAACCACATGGGTACCTAACAAATATTACTAGCTAGTTAGTAATATTTATTTGTGCTCTGAGCCTACATAATTTCCCTCCTTAACCGCAGTTTTGGACTGTGGGTTTTTGTTTGTTTGTTTGTTTGTTTTAATTTTTGTCATTGTGCTTCACTGGGCCTTTTAAGTCATACTCTAGCTTAGGCCGAAGATAATTACATGGCTTGTCTTAGTCCACTATATCTAGATGAAATTATTTGTAATTTGGAAGCAATAATTTGCTAGACTATCTTATAAAACCTCTTCAAAGATAGTATTAGTATTTTGTCCACCTTAGGATTTCCTTTTGTGGGGTGCACATTTTAGGACTCTATGATTGGATCATGTCTTACTTAACTACTTATGCCATTTTAACCATTTGTGTCTGATCAGCTCATCTCCCTCTCTACCATCTCCCCATCACTATGCCCTTTATGGTTTAATTTTAACTGTACAGTGGAATATAATTTAGGTGTATAAAGGTGTCCTTGAAAATATTATATATCATCTTGGGGCTGGTGAGATGGCTCAGTGGTTAAGAGCACTGACTGCTCTTCTGGAGGACCTGAATTCAATTCCCAGTTCAATCCACATGGCAGCTAACAACTCTCTGTAATTCCCAGATCTGACATCCTCACACAGGTATACATGCAGGCAAAACACCAATTCACATAAAAATAGAAATAAATATTTTTTTAAAAAGAAAATATTATATATCATCCCAAACAAGACAAGAAGCGAAAGAGGAAATAAAATAATAGTCTGATTGACTTTAATTATTTCTGAAGATTTAAGGGGAATCATCCCCTTCCCAGCATCATATACTTAGAGAAAAACAAAAGTTACATTTAGAATTCTAATTTGTCACTATTCAAGAGATTAGTAACACTTACTTTCAATTATCCTATAGATTATCCTCAGGAATATATGTATATGAGAGTGTGGGGGGATGAATATATAAGTGAATATGGAAGAAGGATATATATTACATAGTTTTCTTTATCATGCTCTATCTTACTTTTTGAGACAGGGTCTCTTGCTGAACAGGATGTTCCTGATTCTGGCAGACTGGCTGGCCAGTGAGCCCTAGGAATCCTCCTTTCTGCCTCCCCAACACTGCAATTATAGGTGCACAGTGTTTGAGCCTTTTTACAGGACTTTGGAGCTCCAAACTCAAGACGTTCACTTGTGTAGCAAGCTTTCCTGTGTTGAGTCATTCTTCTACCCCCTTAGGGCAACTTTTCGTTAGATTAGAATTCTGATGCTTGAAGACAAGAATTTTAACAACAACCAAAAAACGGGGTTGGTATGAGACCACCCAGTTTTCTCAACCTGATCATGTGAAATGACCTATCTGTATTGGTGGATGCTACTAGCTGAATGATTGTATCAAAATGAACAGAAAAAGGAAAGGCGAGGGAAAGGAAGAGAGAAAAAGAAAGTAGGAACAAAAAGGCAGTGTACCAGGTAATGTATAGTGTTCCTGATTTCACTCAGACCAGTCCGCCCCTACATAGGCTTTCCAGCCTTGCTGACCTTGAGCTTATGTTGCTGAGAATGACCTTGAGTTTCTAATTCCCTTGGCCCTCATCTTAGTAATAGGATTACACGCATGTTCTACCAAGTCTCATTTATATGGTGCAGGAGATCAAATCTAGGACCTAATACATGCTAAGCAAACACTCTGCCAACCAAGGCACATCCCCAGCCCTCACTCAGACCTTAGAGCTGGGCACCTGATTTCCACCTGAACTACCCCCCGCCCCCGCCATTTTTAATTATCTAGATGGATGGATGGAGCATATGTTCATGCTGGACATCGTTTTGACAGTGTCATAGGTATTTCTTGTGCAGGAGATAATTAGCACACTTAATTACAGATTTTCATTTGAGCCATTTGGTTCAGTTGCTGCCAACTAGAATGTTCTGCATAAACTTAGCCCTGTTTATATGTAAACTGTGTTGTAGTTTAAAGCGAACATCACTATTTTCCTCTTCTGCAAACACAGCATGTTTTGATCTACACGGGGAATATTTTTAAAAACTAGATGTCTAAAAGTGTAAACAGTTGGAAGGGGATGCAGCTGTATATAGGTTACATTTTAATCTCATGTTCTTTTGTGGCCTCTAATGGCAAAGGACTTTTTTTTTTTAACCTATTATAGTGTACGGCTCATTACTATATAGTATAGTTTTTCTGCTTTTTATTTTAGCTTTCTAAATAAAGGATGGCAGGACTGAAGGAAAACTACTACATAAAAAATATCCTCATGGCCACTAGGTCTTAACCAGAAGCAGTGGGGAAGCATAGTTGGGCCACTTGCAGGGGCAAAAAGGATTCTATCTTATAGGGTCCATAACTGGCAGGCCTCAGTCTTTGCCCTTGGCTTTCCTTGTGTTTGTTTGTTGGGATTTATTAGTCACACTCAGTTCCTGTGTCTGCCACTGTCTAGACTCCACTAGAAGGAGGGGGTTGCTTTCTTGGCACTCCCCCTAGCCTCCCCCCCCCCCCCGGAGAACACAGAAGAAGGGATAAAAGCATGCTTTGCCGATGCCAATCTCATTTGCAGACATCTTCCAGCAGGGAAGGTATTTCTGATATGTAGGTACCTCTTCAGTAGACTGTTGTTTTGGTTGATGTTTATCAGTGTGGCATTTTAGCATGTAATTTCTCATTACACTCCATAAACACGAAGAGTACCCTTGGTTTCCTTTTATAAAAATAACTTTGTATATTGCAGTGGACTCTATTTAGATGAAAGCTTTAACAATGCTTTCACCCATGCTTTTTATAGCATTGCCTATGAGTTTGTGGCTAAAAACACAAGGTCTGCATCTCAGTCTCCCCACATCCTAGCTGTGAGACTTTGCAGAATCTTACCCATTCTAATCTTTCTTTTGAAAACAAAAACAGTAGTATAATCTCAGTGTTGTTGTAACGATTAATTAAAATACTGTGTATTAAGACCTTTAGTTTGGCTTGGTGTGTGACCACTTCAACCTGTAATGTTGATGGAGACACTAAACTGCTTTATATGTGCTTATGGGCAAGGCTGGATTACACTTGACTCCCCTTTTCCAGAACGGAAAGGAAGGAGGGTACAAATTTAAGAGGAAAACAGTTATCATCAACATTAAAATGACTTTATAATTGTGATCAGGATTTATCGTTTGTACCATTAAAAAGCAGACATTATAAAGCAGAGTTTTAAAGAATTTTATTAGGTTGAAATGACACTGGGTGGGGACTTCATTTACTGTCAGATGTGGGGGTCTATTTCCCAAGATTCAAAGCCCATTTTCTTTGCTGTAGCTAAAATAACTTAACCAAGTGGCATGGACCTTAGGATAAATGAAAGAGTACATAAAGATTTGCATATATATTCTTGTTTAGACAGCAGGCACAATTTTAAAATGTTAGATATAATAAATATAAAAATCAGGCTGACAAGGGCACTCCTCACTTGCAAACTTATTTCCAGCTTCAGAAAACTATATGTTATGACATAGTTGGAATATAGTATGTATCTATAGTGCCTAAACATGATTTTGTCTTCTACATAAATGAAGAAAAAAAAATGTTAGTTCTACAAATAAAGGTGCTTTAGAATGTCTCTTTTAGTTTAATGGTCATGCAGTGCAAATAACAGTTCATCGATTCATGTGATTGGCTAAAGGCAAGATAAGAAGGACCTTTATACCCAGTGATAAAATGGTAATAAGGTCCGTTATCATATGGTAGTGTGTGTAATTGTTTTGATGTTTTGGATATTTAGAGGCTCTTCACTCTGCAAATGTGAAATTGCAAAGAGGCAAATGTTCATGTCAAATAAATGTCCCTTTCCAACACCTTTTCCTTTCCACTATTCCCTATCTTAATGACAGTTTCTGGCCTTGTGCTAATAAATTACTTGTGCTATAATTGCTAAATTGTGGCGTACCATGCTTCTTGGTCTGCAGTCACCATTTCAGTCCACAGTTTTATTCCTGTTTTACTAAGATATCATAGTTCACTGAGACTAATCACCTGCCTGAAGTTCACTAGTAAGTAGTAGAGCAGTCAATGGCTGTGGCTCACACAGAAGGTGTCTTGCAGGAGGCTTACATCCCTGTTGTATCCTGTAGCCCTGGCTAAAAAGCATTTTCACTTTGCCCCAACTTGTTGAAAAATAATGCACCTGAATTGCTTGACATGTCGGTAACAAGGTTGGCAGTGGTTTGGGAATCGCTCTTGTGGAGTATCTCTAGCCACACTGTCATTTCCCAAAGTTTTACAAAGTGTGTGTTTGCCTAGACTTCTCTTCCAATCAACAAAACTGCACTTCTGACGAAAACACAGCCTTTTGGGGAAATTTGCCATCAAACCACAGATGCTTGCCCACTGCTGTAAAAACACCCTGTCTGGAAGACAGTCTCTTATGGCTGACATTTGAAGGTCTGACTGGAGGGTAGACCTTCCTGCTTTCCTATAGAAGTGGGGACCAGTTTGCTATTTTCTGCTGGTCTGTATGGAATTGGTTTGTAGAACAGACTTTGCCTGCTTGCTTTAGTGTTCAGTCTTGGGCACCTTTGTACTATCATGGTACTATTGCTTTCTCCAATTTAAAAAGAAAAATATATGCTGTTTCTAGATTTCTCTACAGTCAGCCGTGGTTCTGGGTCCTAGATGCTAAATTCTTTGCCCTTAAGAAAGATGGTGACTGTTGTTCAGATAAGATGGGAGCCTATTTTGACAATCGCACCTTTGAATTTCCGAATTGAAGCTTGTAGGTGTTTAATTGTTATCTACTAGGCTGAGGTTGAGGTTAGTAGAGCTTACTTAGATTATGAGCCCTTGGGTTCAATTCTTAGGACCACAAAACCCAAACAAACAAACAAACAAATAAACTAAAGAAACTGCTTATTTGCTGTTTCAGTTTTGCTTGGGTCTTGAGCGATTCCCAAACCACTGCCCCTTACGATTTGCTAGTCTCCTTGGATTATCAAAGTGTAGTACTGAGAGCCAGACTCATGCCACACTTTTCGATTTGTTTGTGGTTTACAAATTGTATGTATGTCACTGAGTTGTGAGGGGCAATGTCTTCTGCTTCTTTTGCCCAACAACTCAAACGTAAGATAGTCCTCATATTCTCTTCGATGAACCCTCTTGATTTACTTTGTGAAGACAGAAATGAATTGACTTGCTCTTAGTTAAGGTTTCTATTTCTTTGAAGAGACACCATGACCACAGCAACTCTTTTCAAGGAAAGCACTTCACTGGGGCTGCTTTACAGGTCATAGGTTTAGTCCATTGTCATCATGATGAGAAGCATGGTGGTGCATAGTCAGACATGGTGCTGGAGAGGTAGCTGGGAGTCTTACATTCCCTATGGGCAGGCAGCAGGAAGAGTGAGTGACACTGGGCCGGGCTTGAACATTTAAGATCTCAACAGCGGTCTTTAGTGACTACTTCCTCCATCAACCCACATCTGCTCCAACAAGGCCACACCTCCTAATAGTGCCTCTCCCTATAGGCCTATGGAGGCCTTTTTTATTCTAACTACCACAGATACCATTTTCTCTGCTTTTTCCTATTTCAGTATTTTCAACTTTAGGCCTTTTGTATAAATCTGAACCCTGAGCAGATTTATTTTGTTTTTAAAAGTCTACATGATTTGATTTCTTTAAATGTATTACCATAGAAGAAAGGAGAGAGTGGGCAGAACTGGTGGATGGAATGCTTATTACATGTATTTAAGAAAAAAAACTCTTCCTGAGCACTGCTAGTTCTTGTGCTTGGAAGTTTGGGGGGAAGAGGATCCTGTATGTTGGGAGGAAGATCCTAAAGGACATTTTTGGGGAGGGGAGTGAGGAAAGCTTCGAAGATGAGAATCCTCTCCAAAGAACCAGCTTGTCATGGAGATTGACAAATCACAACTCTTCCATGTATTCTTGTGGGAGGAAAACACCAAGAGATCACATGACCAGCAAGGGTGGCATGGGCTTAGGGCAAAAACCTCAGGTGAGTTGATTTTTTTTTTTTAAGCAAAATTAGGAAGAGCCTACTTTTTGGTTCTTCATAAATTATTAGAGCTCATAAATTATTCATTACAATCCATTAGTGCTTGATAATAAGGCAAAATTGTATGACATTCTGTCAGCATCCTGGGCTCCAGTCTGGAAAGAATAGAAGCCGTCATTTCCTTGTTATAAGCTGGGACCATGGCAGTTCCTGAGGCTACATTTAAGGAGCATCTGTTATTACCTTAGGGATCAGCCTGAGTAGTTTACTGTTTAATCACCTGCAAATCAGTTTATTCTTTGTGTTTATTGTGTTTGTGTCTGTGTGTTTAGAATTTTGAGACCTTCCTAGTGTCATCAGCGATGCTACCTGGACACTCAGCCATTTAGTCCCCTTTCATATTTTGTCCTTCATCCTGCTCTTCTTCCCCAGATTCTGTGGTCCTCCCCTCTGGGGTTCATGTTTTGCTATGATACCACATTTAAAAGTTTCTCTGGAGGAAGAGAAGAGAATCATGGATTTGGACTGATTGGATTAACTAGCTGTCTTCTTGGGGTGAAAAAAGGTTATTGAGGAAACAGGACACAGAACATGTTAAGATGTAAGCAAGCATAGTAATTTTGAAAAGGGTCTGGATATAAGGAGGGGCAAGTGAGACTCTAAAGCAGCATGCCAGTGGTGGGCTCTAAATACCGGAAGTCCTCAGATCATGAATGATGGAGACAAACACCTCTTGCTCTTTCTGAGGGCTTCTCAAATCCCAGAAGCAGAGAACAAGCCACATTTGAAATCCCCCTCCATCCCCCCTCCCAACATTTCCAGCTGGAGGCAGCAGCCCCAGGGCAGGATTTCTCAGGCGCAGTGTTGACATTTTGAAGCCAGATAATTTGGGCAGGTGACTGTGGGACTCAACTGGTGGGAACATATAACAGTAGTTGTGTTCTCTATCCAAGAGAAACTAATAGCATTCCTTCAACTGTACTTTATCTCAGTTAAGACAACCAGAACTATCTTCAGACATTACGAACGTACCCCACGAGATAAAACTTTTTTCCCACCAACCCTTTCTGAAAACATTAGTCTAGAAACTAAGTGAAAGGCTGATAGACAAGAAGGTAGCTACACTGAGATGGTATCAGCCTCACGTGCATGTTTCAGCAGAAGTACAGAGGCCCCTTGTGGATATATGTCAGTGGTCTAAAAAGGGACCACAATTCCCTTCCTCATTACTGTGAGTTCTTCAGAGTTGCTGTCTTAGTCCTCGTTAATGTCACAAAATAGAATTGTGACTGTATAATGGTTACTCATCTGATCACTATGACATAACACCTAAAGAAATAAGAGAAAAAGAATTTAATCTGGTTTATGGCTCCGTAGTCTGTCATGGTGAAGAAGATGTGGTAGCAGAAGGTGCTCTTGATTGTGGCAGTGGGCATTGATGGGTGGCTGGTTGCATTGTGGCAGTGGTCAGAATTTGTCAGGAGTCAGGAAGCAAAGAGACTCATGGGAGTAGAGTTAGACTGACAACCCCCAGGCTTCTTCCTGTTAGGCCTTACTTCCCAAGATTCTATAACCCCCCAAAATAGTGTCACCATTCAGACAAGGTGTTCAAACACATAAACCCATAAAGAACATTTTCTGTTCAAACCGTAACAGTGGATTAACAAGCCATATCTAGTTCTCACAGTTCTGGAGCCTGGGGAAGCCAAAATTCAACATCTTTTGAGACCTTCCTCCTGATTTGTTGGTGGTCTCATGGGCCACAATAGACAACAAACTCTCATGTTATATATAGGTACGATTCTTCCTTTGCCTTCATGATTTAGTGACAAACCTAAGGCCCCATCTCCTAATAGCAGCATATGAAGAATAAAAAGGAAGCCACAATTTGTCTGTAATACACTGATAAAGCTTTATAACAATGCAGAACAGTCACCATCTACTTATAAGAATTGGGTATAACAGTCCTTAGGGATCTTTTGGCTCTGCCAGACCACCAGCTCACCACTAACAACATGGTAGAGCTTCAAATGTACCCAAGTAACTTCCAAGTCAAGGACATTTCTAAGTTAGAAAGATCAGAGGTCCGAATAAATAAATAGGTTAGTAAGTTGCCTTTGATAGCATCAGAACCTGTTCGATCAACAAAGCAAATGTAAAAGTGCTAGGCTTGGATCACACATTTATTATCCTGTGCTGCCTACGCAGAGACAGGTAGGTCCCTGGGGCTCACTGACCAGCCAGGCTAGCCTGTTTGGCAAATGTCAGGCCATTGAGAAACACTGTCTCAGGAAAATAAGGTTCATGATGTGTTTGAGGAATAATGTAAAGTTGATCTCTGGCCTAGATATGTTTGTTCATGCAAACGCGCGTGCATGCTGCACACACAGAGGGAAGTTCTCTAGACTCAAGTAGAAGTGAGATTTGAAAGATGAAAGCAGAGGCACAGGACCTTTGGGTCAGCAGGTGAAAGGTCACCCACTTTGTCAGCAGAGAGAATTTTGCTTTTTTTTGGTGTGAGAGACAATAAAGAACTGTTTGTAGTTTGTCAGGAAGCTACACCAATGTCTTCTTCGAAGGCCTGGGAGTTGTAGGCAGCCATGTATACATTAGCAACACTTTCAAGTTATCTTTTAACGCCCCACCCCCCCAGCTGCCAATAGTTAGACTTCATGGCATCTGGTATCAGCTTTGGCTTTTCAGGTCAGCCCTGACTGGCTGGGGCACTGTCCTGTTCAGTTCCTTCAGATGAGAAATTTGAGGAAAGAACTTAGAAACCTAAGCCACCCAGTTCCTCCCCCACAATGGTAAACATGCTTTAGAAACTAGAAACAGTGCATGAAAACCACCTCTGTGAACAACCTTCTTAGCTTGTTTCTGTAGTTTCTTTGTAAGAGTTTTAATTATCAGACAGAAAAGACAAAGGGGCTTCTAGCTTCTAACTTCTTCAAGCAGCAGAAGTGACCTTTTGCAGATGGCATTAAGATATCAAATGAGCATGACTGTCTTGCTATTTTAACTACTGCTGTCCCCTGTTCATATATAGATTTATAGCCTACTGCTGTCTACTTTTTTCATCTGTTCCGTCTTTTCCCATGCCATCTTCCCTCTTTAGTAACTGTATCTCTCTTCCACATCTACACCTTCGTTCTGCCTTTGGCTTGCTATTGTGGTCTTTGGACCCATTTGTGCTTGCTTGTTCCATAAGCTATCCTCAGCTGATATGCTTTCAGTTCGCATGAGGATGTCTGAATGCCAAGAATATCTAGTTCTTAATCAGAGCAGCCACAAAAGAACCACAGATTAAGGACTTCTGTGTGGTGTATAATAAGAGGATTCCGTGTTATCACCTCAATAGACCTCCATGATAACCCTACGCAATCATTATTGTTAGTTTGTGTTGTAGATGAAATTATTAAATGACGTGAGAGTAAGTAACTTGCCTAAAAGCACAACAAGAGAGGTCATAGAAGACACTGTAGTTTCCAGTCACATTTAATTTATGAATAAGTCTGGAGTTAGACAAAAGAGTCAGTTATTAACAAGCATCAAAGCTATGCAATAGCTCAGTTTCCATTCTCAAAGTAACCTTTTGCAGGTTGACGTTCCAAAAATATACTTTAGAATTTATTCCTGCATAGGTTAGTCACTTATCATTAGAGTAGTGGCAATCCAGTGCATTCTTGGTGATGTTAACAGTCAACCTGACCAACCTACAGTCACTTGGGTAGAGAGCCTTCATAAGAAAGTCTCTAGATCCAATTAGCCTGTGACCAACATCTCTGGGTTTTAACTTGATTTGATGTCAGAAGATCCAGCCCATTGTGAGCATTACCATTCCCTAGGCAAGGGATCCTGAACAGTATGAGAAGGAGAAAAAAAAATAGCTGAGAAGCAGCAGGCAGGCAAGCAAGGATGCACGCTTTTGTTTCTATATAAACTGTAGGTCTTGTTTCAAGAGTCTGCCTTCATTGCCCCTCCATGATGGATTGTTGCCTGGAATTGTAAGCCAAATCAGGCCCTTTCTTCTTTAAGTTGCTTTTTGCAGTGTTTTATTGAGGCAACAGAAATGAAAATAGAGTCAAGTACACATCACTGGTGTATAGAGAAGTATCTGTAGCTTGTCTTTAATGCCACCCATTCCATGAACCGCAGCTTTGGACTATGTATGTTTTCAAATGTAGGTGACATGGTTCTCTAACCTTCCTGATTTATCTTAACTAAAAGCCCAAGGAGTGATAAGATTGTGTTTAAAAATTTTGCCTCATACTCTAAAAACTTTTGCTAAATTGTATTTTCTTAAGATTCTTAAGTTGAGATCAGGGAGAACTGTGGCGTTTAATGCATTTACAAATAATGTCATATTCTTATGTACTTTCAGTTAGTTTTAGAGAGAGAAATTTTAAACAGAGATCAAATTCACTAAAACATGCCCCATCCTCACCCTGGTACACTTGTCAAAGGAAGAAGGGAGACAGGACCAAACAAACAAAACTTTTTCCTTGTGATTTGGCAGCCAGTTTCCTTGCTAGGTAGATAGATGTATGTGGTGAGGCAAATTTAAAAAAAAAAAAAAATCTTTTCCTGATATTGAACTCCCAGGAATCCCAGGAACTGTTTTGAGTAGCATTGTCCTGTGGTAGGTAGATTTGTTTAAACCACCTACAGTGCAGGAACCATGCCACAGTGCTGAGGTACCCTGTAGTTGCTCGAAATGTCTCTTGTTTGGTGCCACAGACTTTTCTTGCATTACCAAAATCTTCCATAAAGTCAACCACAACCATAATACTGGGGACTTCAGCTCACATTTGTGGCAATCAAGACATAGATTAAACACAGGTTTTCCTATTTCTTCAGCTGCCAAAAGTGATGTCATTTGTGGTAAGGATTGTTACCTCAGTTCCCTGCAGATCCAGGGTTGTCTGTGTGAATGTGTGTTCTGGGCCCTGTCCGCACATTGTTATGGAAAAACTGATGATGGTTGGTTGGGAAACAGCTGGGTATCCGGACACTTACTCACAAGCAGTCAGGGGTTTGCTTTCTTAGAGCAATCAGACTCAGAAGACAAAGCACACATGAGAAACCTATTTAGTGTTAAGAGCAAAAGGAAGGTTGTGGCTCTAGATCTGCCTCCTTCTCTTTTGTCCAATTACAGAAACTGTGCTGCAAATACTTTTTGCTCTTTCTCCACCACATGGTAAAGGAAGCCGGGATGTAATTTAATTCCACTGGTTTGTATGCAAGCCAGGCTTATGAATTCTGTGTCCTGTGTTCTGACCAGTATAAACAAAATAAAATCCCAAAGCCTAAAGTGACGTTATGTTACAATACAAACCTCAGAACCAGCTAGAATGTAATTCCTGTAAGAAAGAATAAGCTGTTGAAACAACCCCCATGAGTATGAAAGACTTCCTGCCCCATGCACTTATGTTCAGACATGTATTGTAGGAGAATTTTTCTAGGGCTTTCTGTTTTGATTGCGTCATATATGTGGCCATACATGTTACTTATTTTATTGCTATGATAAAAGCAGCTTAGGGATGGAAGGGTCATGATTTAGTCTATCGTAGTGGGGAAGTTACTTAGCAACAGGAGCATGAGGCATTAGAGAGAGATAAATTCTGTTGCTCAGCCTGTTTCTGCTTTTCATTTACTCCTAGATCCAGGTCTACATCTAGGGTGGGTCTTACTGCCTCAGTTAACTTAGCACAAAGGTTTGTCTCCTGGGTGATGTAGATCTGTCACATTGAGAAAAATTATTAATCGTAGTAACATATGTTATTGATGGAATCATTGAAGGCATTTAAATTTATGTGTTTCTAGGGACATTGTGATGCATGCCATTGATAACATTTGCTTTATTATTGTGTTCCCCCTTAAGTAAAGGAATGCAAAATTACTTTGGTTTAAAAAGAATTTTTTAAATTAATTTTATCTTATAAGTATGTTTTTTCCTGTATGTGTGTATGTGTACTACATGCATTCCTGGTGCCTACAGAGGCCCAAAGAGAGTGCTGGGTGCCCTGGAACTGGAATTACAGGTGGTTATGAAATACCATGTGGGTGCTGAGACTGAAGCTGGGTCCCTGTTGTAAAAGATTTCCATCCCCTCACGGGCCAGAAGTTCGATTTTACTCCCCTCCAAAAAAAGATGACTCAGACGCTTACATTAATTTCATACTGTTCGGCCTATGTCTCAGGCACATTGCTAGCTAGCTCTTTCATCTTAATTCAACCCTCTTCCATTAATCTACTTGGCCATGTGGCCTGTGGCCGGTACCTGTAGTCCTACATGTTTCTCCTTTGGCAGCTGGTTGGAATCTGTCTGACTCTGCCCTCCTTCTACCTGTCTCTGATTCCTCCACCCACTTCTACAGTGCTCTACACAGGCCAAAACAGCTATTTATTTACAGAATTGCATATAGAGAACAGTCCCACCGCAGGTCCCCCTGGAAAAGCACCTAGTGCTCTTAACACCTAAGCTATCTCTCTAGCCTCAGTTTAAAATATTTTTGAATTCTATTTAAATTTCAGCAGTGCATCTTTATTTATTGAGAACTCAACATCTTCGTTTAAATTTCTTCCCTCAACCCTAATCACTTTTGAGGAGTTTCCAGAGCACAGTGGAAGTCAGGAAAAGAGGAACCGGTGGTATGGATAGCATTCACCCTAGCAGGTCACAGAGGAACCAAAAGGCTCCATTGCTTTCTTGGTAGATTTTGATTTCTGCTTTTTAATAAAGCTTGCTTTTCTTCATTGGTGGTCTCTTGAAGTAAGCAGCCCTGCCAGAAGGTCTTTGTGGGGGAGAAAGGAGGGATTGGATCGAGATGGCCTCTCACATGTTGGCACTTCATCCTGGATTTTCTCCCTGGCAACCGTGTGCTCATGAAGGTCTGGCCAGCAACTTTTTCTTTTCAGCAGCTCTCCCCATGTGACTGGCACCAGGCAGGAAAACTATTTAAGCAGCTCCATTAAGGCATTCGTTTGGTCTGGTTGGTTACCCTTTGCCATTTAAGACCATGAAACCTAGACTTGGCAACTCAGTCTTGGCTAGTTTAAAAAGAAGTTCACTTTCTTTTGCTTAAATGCCTTTTGATTTTTCAACGTCAAATAGTAGCTATCTAAATCCTTACCCCTAGCCTTCTCTCAATCTTAACTGTTTTGGTGTGATCACTGGAAGGCATTAAAATAGAGTGTGCTTGTCCCTTCTCCTGAAGTTTCAGTTTGTTATAATACTTCTTAACTTCACCTTGTAGAAATCAGGTAGGTTCTCCTGGACCCCAATCTTTTGAACCTCTCTGGACTTACCTTTCCTTTTCCTTAAGTGGACAGTTGGTGTGGTTGGCAGAGATGCCTCTCCAGAGTGCTGTCTGATTCTTAGGTGCTACCATCTGACTCGTTTCATCTGTCAGTCACAGGATCCTGTTAGTGAGCATTTTACAGTCTGCCGAGTAGACTGATGCTTCCATTTCTTCATCTAGGATTGTGTGGTAATAAATGTTATAATTAAGGAATTTATTGCAATGTGACAACATTTGCAACTGGTGTTTTTGATTTTGGTTAAGCTAGTTATAAATTTTCTAGGTTTGTCTACTAGATTTTAAAAGGATTCTTCTTGGAGTGTGTTATTAATATCTCAGCATTCTAGATGATGTGATTTTTAAATTTTTAGTACCAGGAGTTACTGCAGTAGTAGCGTCAGGAAGCGAGCTGCAGGAAAGAATGATAGTGGCGTGGACTTGGATGTAACTGTGTGAAATAAGAAAACACCCAGGTGGTGGTGACCCATGCCTTTAATCCTAGCACTCAGATCTCTGATTCTGAGGCCAGACTGGTCTACAGAGTGAGTTCAAGAACAGCTAGGGCTATACAGAGAAATCTTGTCTTGAAAGAGCCAAAAAGGAGGAAGAGGAAGAGGAAGAGGAGAAAAACAGTAGACATGCAAACCCGGGGAAATGTCTCCACTGATAAAGTGCTTGCTGTGCAGGCATGAGGATCTGCGTTCAATCCCCAGGACCCCTGTAAAAAGCTAGGCATGGTGTATGTACAAGTAAACCTAGTCCTAGAGGCATAGACAAGAGATTCCCTGAGGCTTGCTGGACAGCTAATCAGGCAGAGTCTGTGAGCTTCAGGTTTGATGAGAGACCCACTCTTAAAACTATGAAGTGGAGAGGTGACAGAAGCAGATACCAGATGCTGGTATTAGCATCACAGCTGCTGTCTTGGAGCACAGACCAGTGCCCAGCAGGGATGTTTGAACTTTCAAACTTCCATTTTTTCCCCTCCATGTCCCAGCTGGGAAAGCAAAGCCTGGAAAGCAGCAGCTCACCCCACTTGTAATTACAAACAGTGAGTTAGGAAGAAGAGAAAAAGAACAAGATACTAGAGAGACTTTAAAAATGGGCTAATAAGTTCACATGACTCCCTTCACATGTTTTTAAGAATGAGAAAGTGCGGAAGGTTGATTTGAATGTTAATTTTTTATTAAAAAAATCAAAAAATGAATGCAGGATTACAAAACTTCAAACCTTTCATGTAAATTCTGAAACTAGAACAACAGAATTAATGGATACCCATGGGTGCCAAGCATTATAAAAATGTTTGTTTTTTTACTTTCGATCTTCTTGTATTTTGTGGTGCTCTGTGTTATAACTTCCCTAAAAACACATTTATGTCAAATGAAAAATGACTATACTGTTTTGACACTATTTTTCTATGCAGTGGATTAAATCCAGGACCTTTTACACATCAAAAGAACCAAGTATCTCTCTAATAAGCAACATTTCCAGACTTTGATACATTTCTTGAAGTAGAAAATTCAGTTGATAGGAAATTATCTTGCTAAATAAATTTATAGTGAGTTTTTGAACAGCAATCTCTAAGGAAGGAAACTCAGCCCTGCAGACCTTTGAAAGGGTTACTCTGTGGCCATATTTTAGAACCATTTTAACTCCGGTTTCTTAAGAATCAACAATAGTAACCCTGGTCAGACTCTTAGTACTATGTTGCCCTTGACTCCACAGAATGGCAACAAGTTTCAAAGCATTCAAACTCAAGTTGGTAACTCTTATCAATGGCTCTGCCTCCAAGTGGTTTGCTGAAAGAGTACAGACCCTTTCTGTCTTAGCTGGGTGCTCTTTCCAACTTTCAGAGTCAAAACTGATCAGTCAGCCAAAACAATGTGAAAGGAGGCAAAAGCTGTATTTGTTTTTCAGCTCTAGTAGGCATAGTTTAAGTGGGTACAGTTCCGGAAGATGTAAATTCTTTCTGGATGCAATAATGTAATAATCTGTTGGACTCAAGTGCCATTGCTTAAGTGTTGACTTATTTGATAATGCTTTAAAAATTACATTTTTCATTTTCTGGCAGCAGGATTAGGTGGGTTTTATCTTACAAGAAGATATACACAGAAGGGCACAGTAGATACTGATGTGGTGATGAAATTTTGTCAAAGTGTAATTTCCTGCTACTAAATCTCATGACAGGTGCATCACATTTCTGGGTTCAAAAGTTTTTGCCCAGAGATGTAACTGGAGAGGATGTATGGCAGAACATCGTGACTTGATATTTGCACAGTGTCTTCTGTTGAGGAAATGTATTGCATTTGGTTTCCATTTTATACATAGGACCAGTGAGCTCTTTACATTTGGGAAATAGCGTGGCCATATTTGGTATGGGTGACTGGTGTCTGCCAATGGAGGTTGTGCAGATCAAGAACACTGCATGTACATATGGCTGTGTCTTCTTTGTTGTTCCTTAGTATGCTATCTGTCATTGCATTTGTCTTTGTCAAAGATAATTACTGAACTGCATGACTGTGAGAATCAACGTGGTTATCTTTTTTTTTTTTTTTTGAGAAACATTCCTAAATTACAAAAACATGCCAATTAGAACTTAGCCTGTTCTTCTGGTGCATTGAGTGTTGCAGGCTCAATCTGTCTAGATTGCAAGAGTGTAGTGATAAGGATGTGGGAAGGTGAATGTAAGTCCTTGGAGAAGTCTGTCTGTGAAGTCCACAGTCTCTCCCTGAGGCAGGGGAGAAAAGCTAAAGCCCTTGCAGCTGCCATCTTGAACTCTCTGGCTTTAGATAATAGGGAACCATCAGCCCTGCTTATTCAGCCGCTTTAGTCACCATATTTGGCTATGAAATCTCTTTGACTGTCTCCAAAGATCAAATGTGCTTTTCAAAAGCTAAGACTGGCTGGGATAGCGACCATGGGAAGGACTTTAACCTGAGGCTGAGGAGACAGTAACAAAAAGAAATGGGAACTTGAGAAGGCATGCCACAAGCATTGCTCTAAACAATAGCTGTATGATCAGAATGAAGTATGCTGTCTCTGGAAGGACCATGGTGAAGGACAGTTCTCTCGGGTTGGCTGCGTCATCACTGGGCAGCTACTTACCTTTATGTACAGTCACAGGTTGACACCATTGTGCAAAGCCAGCAAGTGTGGGCTTCAGGCGTCTTCTGTAGCCCCGGGTTCTGTCCTCCCAACATCAATTCCGGTTTTCAGTTTTTCCTAAGTTCGTGATCCCAATAGGTGATACTTGTGGCTGAAGTGTGTGCTAGTAGGTCTTATATAAAAGAAAAAGTTGTGGGCTATGGCTTTGGAAGGAAGCTATTTGATGGAGGTATATTTATTTTATTTCCTGCTTTTCAAAAATGCTTATGTAAAGTTACAAAAATGGCACCTGGTGGTACAAAGCAATGCATTTAAGCACACATTGAGGCTGGTGAGCTCCCCTCACAAGGTCCCCTAGTCTCTGTCCTGTACACCCATGAAGTTTGGCATGTGTGATGATAAACCTGCGCACAGTTTGTTCCTGACCTAAGCTATTTGTTCAGCCCTTCTGGATGAGAGCCAGATATGAAATGAAAAACATGCTGTATGGTTTTCATCCCTCCCCCACCCCTCCCCACATTGTATAGTTAACAGTTTCTTTGTCGTGGGTCATTTAATAAAGTGTAGCTCACCTAATTTTAGGCCTACAGCTGTAAATCTCTGCCTAGCTGTCTCTTGATATTCTGATAGGAGTTGAGGAGAGACTTAAAAGTAAATGAGAACCCCAAAACTTGGCTATGAGTATCATAGTACAGCTGGGGTTGTTGGAAGGATGAGCTGGCTCTTTCTCCCCATGAAGTAAATTCTATCTCTCTGCAGTAAAAGGAAGAAACACAGGACACTTTTATTTGTTTATTTTTGCCTTGGCATCTCTATGCTGAGTCTTTATTAGTAAGTAAAATGTATCCTGTCTTTTAGAGGGCAGAGTTAATATTTTAAAATAAATAGAAATTTCCTTGTAAAATTGGAGTCTTCCTTTGGTAAACTTTGGCTTATCCAAGATCCACCATGTAAGTAGTAAATGGTAATGGATCAAAGTCATAATCAATCCCTTCGAAAGGAGATAGAGGCTTGGCTTTGGGGTACACACCTGTAGTCTCAACACTGGAAAGGCTGAGGCAGGAGGATCATGAAGTTAAGGACATCCTGGGTTACACAGCAAGACCTGATCTCACAAACAAGTGGAAAACCATGTTCTATTGGTCATATTTGTGTTTGTGAGTTTTAGATACCATGTCCTTCTTGTGTCTCATGGGGACATTGACCTTATCTGAAAGCAAAGTCTTTGCTATTCCTGTAATTAGATAAAGACCTCCCGGCCTGTCCCGAGAGCTTTTCACCATGTACCTGCCCTAGATCCGTATATTTAACTCTGCATGTTCTTTACCGTCTTTGGCAGTCCTGGGAAGCTGCATCCCTCTTATGGTCTACTCATTGCTGGTCTCTTACTGCCCTGAGCCTTGTTCTGTCATGTCTTCAATTGTAAGTCTATGACATGCCTGCCCTTTGTTCAACTCACTTTATTAAGGACCTGCTGTGTGGCAAGCCGTGTACAAACACTGGGGTGACAATCCCTGTTTCCACATCCCCGGATTATCCCTTTTCTTCCAAAGGCAGCCAAATGTGTCAGTGAGGTGCTTAACTAATGTTCTTAGCTGGAAGCTTTCTTCCCTTCCTTTGTGCATCTAGAATGTTCCCTGTGTGCACCTGTTATGAAATTTACCTGTTAGTTTCATATTCTGCTTATAATAAAACCCTCCTGCCTTTCTGACACTGCTAAGGGCATACTTCACTAGAATTTAACTTTGCATACTCCATGGCACTCAATGTAATTGTTTTTCTCATTCAACAAGAATTTATGATAATATACTCTGCTGCAGACTGTCCTGGGCACTCTATAAATATTGATATGTATAGATTAAATTCTGAGTGCATGAAAAATAGGTATCTCCAAAGGACTGTCTGATGCAGAACTTGAGAGGAAGAGATGTTTTCTGGGGTTCTGAAGGGAAATTACAGATAAAGCCACACTATGGCGAGCTTTTTTTTTTGAATTGCAGAGAAGAAATGTAAATTTCTATTACACTTAAATTGGAAGTTTAGGTATAGACTCTACAACTGTTCCTTGTAGATATAATATTTTAAATAAGAACTAGAATGTACATTTTTGCTTCAATCATAACTCCAAAGAATTTTGTATTTATTTGTTGCCTAGACTCTGAAAGGTATTGATCATATTAGTTTGTTTGCTGTGTACTGACCACTTAAGCTTGTGACTGCTATAAATACTTGTAGATTTTAAGAAAACTTAAATGCAATGTATTGGTTTTATGTAGGTACACACTACTACTGTGTCTATGACTCCAGTTGATCTTCTTTGGTCTCCTTTCTGAAATGATTGAGCTTCCCATATTGTGATTTGATACACATTTTCAGATGCCTGTGGTAACGTATTTTTATTTTCCCATTTCCTTTCCAGAATGAAGACCTAAATGACCTCAGAAAATCCTCCTTTAACTCATGGGTACCCAGACTCAAACTATTTCACAATTCACAAGCAGGACCTCACGTCTTCCTCTCTTCGGTAGATGGTACGATGCATCCATTACAGTGTGTTTACTTTGTACAACCCTCAGGAGTTCATTGACAGAACTGCACGTTCTTTATTGTGCCAAGCAAAACGAAAGCACTGTGACACCCGGACAATGAATCTGCATAAACTTCGTCTTGAACCTTAAGGACGTAGCTGGCCACAATGAGCTGGTGTGCCCACCACCATGCCACAAGAGAATGGGGTTTATTCTCGTCGCATTTACAGCGTATGTTTCATCTACTCTGAAAGCGTGTTCCATGAAGCACCACTGTAAATTATTTCATACAGAACTGTTCACATTGGGTGGAGAGAGTATTACATATTTAACACAGGTTTTGGTTTTTATGTGTAATTTTTTAATGAAAATGTAACTTTCCTTACAGCACATCGTTTTTTTGGATGTGGAACTGAGGTATTCAGTGTTCTGTTGTAAAGAGTGGAGCACATACTTAAAACAAGGCTAACAAGAGTAGTCTAGGGTATGATCCTTGTTTTAAGGTCCTAATTCAGAAAAATAATATAATAAGAATCATAGTGCCATAGAAGGTTCTGTACTGTATAGTTATACTTGCTGATAATGTCTCTTGTAATATAAACTTGATGTTAAGCTGAGTTTCTTTTAAAACTTAATCTTGGGTTTTTTGGGTTTTTTTTCTGGGTTTTCTTGTTTTTGTTTCTGTTTTTTCTAAACGGAAGGAGGATGCATTCTACTGGGATGTTTTCAATTGTCAGCTTGGAGTTGGTAATTGAATAGCAGCAACGTAGCAAGAAAAGGAAACCACAGACTTTCATTGTATATACTGTAGAGAGAAGGAGCCATAAGCGAGCCCTTCAAGTCAGAAGCTCTCTTTGGAATGAAGAATGTGGGTGTTTATAAATTCTGGAAATGTCTTTCTGTTATAATAAACTAGACACTGTTGATCTCCTCCCCTTCCCACTTCTATAAGCCTTCTGCTCTTCACCCTCACTCTATTTCCTGCTGCTCATCATATTTCATTTCATACATTGTCATGAAAAGGTTGTTAGGACAAGTGTATTCTTGCTAACTGGAAATTAAAATTCCAGATTTCCTTTTCCTTCCTTCCTTCCCTCCCTCCCTCTTTCCTTCCTTCCTTCCTTCTTCCTAGCTTTCTCCCCCCCCCTTCCTTTTTTTCTTTTTTTTAAAGTCATGACCAGGGCTCTGTGTTCTGTTCCCTGAGACAACTCTCTTAGGTGTTCTGAGAACTTTCAGTGTTACATGTGTTTTAAATGAATGCAATTGACCCATTTACCCTGGTGTTCGCTGGCTTTTTAGTGGCTATCTAATAAAAAATGTAGTTTACAGAGAGCACATAAAAACATAGTGATCTGCTGTTGAGGCATTTAGCCAGCAGTGAAAATGGTAATCCTTTTCCTTGTTTGGAAAGTCCACATGTCTTGGAATTTTTCACTTATCAAATAGAAATGGCAATAAACAAACCTGAAGATGTTTTGTAAATGATCTTGCCATGAAACTTCCTAAAAGTACAGCGAATTAATGCAGTGACTGGGCTCCCTCTGTGTCCCTATGAGCTCAGCTCTGCTGCCGGGAGGAGGAGCCGATTCCTACTTCTGGGAAGGGTTGAGCTGTCTGAGTGGGGCTGCAGGAAAGGAGCAAGGGTTAATAGGCACTGCAGGTGACCATTGCTCTGATCAGATGGTTCGGAACCCCTTGCTTTAGTCAGAGATAAATAGACCCTCGACTGCTGAGGCCAGTGTTAGTGCTCTGTCAGCCAGATGCCACATACCTCACAGACTGACTGTTGTACAATGTTCACTGTTGCAGATCTCAATCATGTGCATGCTCATCAATTTCTAAGGTAAATAGGTCTTAAGTCATAAGAATACATTGTTTTCAAGGAACTTGCTGAATGACATCATTTGTTGTCAGTAGAAAACTCCACTAGCTTTGAAAATCTGATATGCAAGCTGGTTTTTGTTTTTACAAGTGAATAAGAAAAGTCATTGTCAAGGTAACTTTTTATTTTTTTAACATACTGACTCCAACTCTTGAAATGAAAGACAAAAGCAAGCTGCTTACTCTTTTTCCTTAAAGACCTGAGTAACTAAAGAGAACAGTGAACAAAAAGTCAGCCCCAACCATCATTTCTCATGGAGCCTAGGCTTCAAATATCTAGACTATCATTCCTCTGCATGTGGGGTTATTGACACTTGGGGTGAGAAGGAAAAACAGCAGACTGGACAATCGTCCCCTAGTTTCTCTATCTATTGCTTTTTATTGAGTCAATAGTGCAAGGTAGACATGCTTACTTCAGCTGCTTCTGTAGTTACCTGAGCTGGGTTTGATGAAAGATTCAACTGTAGCTGACTTGGAACTGGAAGTTACTGGTACCCAAGCTGAATTCTCACGCTCTGCCTCCTTGAAGGGTTTACTTCAAATCCATTAGCTGCTAAATTCTTGTGTTCAATTCCTATTTAAGGGAGTTGGCTTTTATCTATTTCCAAGTTTTTGCAAGCCAACCAAGGGCTTATGTTAATGAGGCGTCTAGTGGTGTCTGGCTAATGTGGAAGTTAGTGGCTTTTTTTTTTTTATGAGACCAACCTTTCACAGCATTCTTTTTGAAAGATGTGTTAAGACAGAGTTTTAAAATTCTCTTTTGTGAAAAAGAACAAATATATTCCCTGGCTATGATGATAACATTTCTTTTGGGCAAGAACCAGTTGAAAATGATGGGATTCCATTAATGATTAACCATCTTGGCCAATAATAACAAATCAATACCGATGCTACATATGTAGCTGTTTCTCGCAAACTTTCAAAGGTCAGGGCCACTCTTGACTAATCTAGCAACTACAAAAGTGAACTTACTCAAGAATCATCTCGCCAGAAGTGGAGAATTTTGGCCTGTTTTCCTTTGGCCTTTGTCTTCTAGCTGCCTTTTATATGTAAGACAAAAGTGTTAAGAAACAATTTTTTTCTGTACTGTAAGGAACAATATTTTATAGTGCGGAAGCCCTATTTGATTCAGCGGTATATCCTGAATGCAATATAGCCATGTAGTTGGAAACACCTTTAAAACAGGTGAAGATAGGTGAAGGTGGCTTACCACATAATGACAGTGAGAGCCACGAGGGATAGTACAGTTGTCATGTACTGTGGCTGTGGGTGATGACGAGCCTGTATTTACCTCATAACGCCTTGGCTGAGCTCTGTTGGGGAGATGGTCCTGTAAAGTGGCCCTTTAACCAGATACCAGGCATTAACACCAACACTGTAGAGAAAATGCTTCTTTGGAAGGTTCATGGAGGACAATTAGGGAACCAAATAAGAAATAATTTCTTTGTAGTGACCGGTGAGTTAGTGCCACGAAGACAGGGTGTATGTAAGCAGGAGGCGATACTATACTCACATGTACAGGCTGCTGTAAAACCTGTAGTAAGCAGGCTGTTCTTCCAGGGGTGTGAGAAAACACAACCTTGTCAGTAGTAACAGGCTGGGCTCTGGGCTTCACTATGGAGAGCAAAAACAGCTTTCCTTGCAGTGAGAAGAACCAAGTGTTATACACTGGACCTTTGTCCATCCAGCCCTCCACATGCCTGCAGAAAGTGTAGCTCAGCTGACATGTTGGGTATCTGTCACTTGCTACTTGCAATTAGAGCACCAGACACAGGCTGGAAGGAGACTGAGAGGAGCTGGAGGTGTTTGGCCCTACCCTTAATTATAATTAGCCGGTATGATTTTAAGATGTATGACTTGGGTAAGGTTATCTCCTTTCCCCAGCTTATCAATGACTTGGCATTTGTGATGTCTACACCAAGAGATGGGTGTGTTCTCCCTTTGCCATTCACCTGCTATTTAAACCTCTCCTTGTTCACGCTGTCTCTTTCTCCAGTGTTAACCATTATGCCATATCATAGAACAAATTCAGTACCCAGGAAAACGTGTCTGTTTGCATATCCATCTGTAGTGCTAGCATTTTTTTTTTTTTTTTTTTTTTTTTTAGTCCATTTTAGAACTTTGCCACTGGCCTAAGAATATAGTTTCCAGGATAATCCTTCTTGTGTAGTTACTTTCCTTATACCTCTTGGCTACAGGGTGGGCCAAACAAATGCCATCTAGCTTTCCATTTGCTATGTGTGGTTTGGTTTATCATCTGAAGATGGTGGTGCTATTGATGGTGCTACTTCATCTGTGTACAAAAGACCGACGCATGGTCTATGTTGCTACCAAAACATTTACTGTATATATGTGGATAACGTATTATGTATATATGTATTGGGTACCAGGCCAGGTTTATACTTTTTCTTTAGAAGTGTTTCACTTTTCCAAGCTTTCTTTATAGTGTTATGCTTGTGTTCAATTCTTTTTACCCCCAATTCTGTCTGGTACTTAGAACTGTAGTGTCTTCATCGTTAATTAAAGAAAACTGTCTAAATGAAACCACACATGTGCACAGTCGTCATTCTTACTGTCTTTCACCATGGGACATGGAAGAGACAGGAGTCACTGGGCCATTTACACTGTGAACACATTTCCATAAGTGCTTGTTGGGACAGCTAGTTTTCTATCCCTTTCTTGGACTGCATTCAATGGCCAAATGTATTTGTTTTTGTTTTTTTTTTAAAAAAAAGCTCTATAAAAAATGATTATTAGCTTCTTCATGGCTTTTGGTACCAAAGGAGAAAAGCAGGGAGTGGAAAAGCATGTATCTTCTCAGTGGAAAGAACTGTGTTTCATTTCTATTCAGTGGGACACCCTTGTCAGCCTTGAACCTGTACTCAGATCCCTCTACTCAAATGGAGTTCAAGGTCCTAGGAGCTGAGTTGCTAGTCTCACTAGACAAATGGCACTGAAAAGTGAGACAAATATGCCTCTCAGCCCTGGCTTCATACCGTTTGGGCAGATTTCACTAAGTAGCCATGGCTGGAAAAACTCTGAAAATGAGAGCCCAACTGACCTTCAGGTGGGATCCAGGCATCACTTGTTGCTTTTGATGTTTCATGGGAGGTTCTAGAGAGATGTCAGAGTGAAAACATCTCTTGGGACATGTAGCCCAACCTTGTCTGCTCATCAGAACCTCCTGGAGTGCTGGACTGCTCTAGGAATGGGTTCTTCTTTCTTTTCTTAGTGTGTAGCTTTTCTGATAGGCACATTTGGAAAATCTTGATTTGATTTTTGTACAGATGGAAATTCTGAGTGGTTTTTAATGCCAGAAAGCTTAACAACAATCTATTGATTACTTTTCTGTTGCTGGGATAAAATGTCAGGACCAAGGCAAAAACAGAAGGAAGAATTTGCTTGGGCTTATAGTCCCAGAGGGATAAGAGTTCATCACCATCATGGTGGAGAAGCATGGCAGCCAGCGGACATAGTGGCTGGAACAAGCAAACTGAACATTCACATGTCAAACTGCAAATCAGAAACAGAGAGAGTACACTGTTTGACAAGCAAATGACCAGAGGCTTTTAATCCGCAAAGCCCACGCTCAGTGACACACTTTCTTTGAAAGACCAAACCTCCTAAGCATCTCCAAATGGCACCACCAGTTCAGGACCAGGTATCCAAATGTCTGACTGAGCCTGTGGGGACATTCTCATTCAAACCACTGCAGACACAGATCTAGAACTTTGGGAGGTAATGATCTGGGTTGCAGTGCCAAAGCACCCAAGTTTTTCTCCATACTCTTTTGAGTTTTCTTGTTTAAAAACTCAACAGAGAGGAAGACTTTCATAGTTTCTTTGTCAGGGCTAATTCAAGCTACTGACACTTTGGAGACAGATTTAAAGTTAAGTGTTTAAATGGTTTTGTTGGGGTGTGTGTGTGTGTGTGTGTGTGTGTATTAATCATAAGGCTACAAAGACTGACTTATTTGGTACAAAGTCTAGAGAGTGCTGTCTGACAGGGTAATAGACATTCTTATTGTTGAAAAGCAGCACACAAAATTGACTTAATACATGTTTGAAGTTGTAGTTGATCTTTATTGTATAATGCTTTCTTCCATTTATATTAAACAAAAACCAAAATAGTTCCCTTGTAGTGGGATTGCAGAGTAAATAGCGCTTTATCTCCTATTGAAATCACATCTGAACATCACTAATTAGCATGAATTAGAGGAAAAATCTATTTGGAATGCATCAATGGTGTAATTTATAGCAGAATTGTCTTTTTACCTTTATAACAAGTAAAGTGTTGCTGACAAAGGACTTTGAGAAGTAACAGCCAAGGAGAATTTGTAATTAGCTCACTGGCACTAATAAAGTCAGTAATCAGTATTAGTGGTTATTATATACCAGGATTTGCATCAATTATCTGGTTTTCAACAACCAACCAAGAGGGAAACAATATGTGTGTCTGGTCCTAGGTTTTGGAGGGGTTGAAGGGCTTCTAACTGAGCACTCTTTGCTGGCAAGTTTTATGTTCTCATTGACAGCCTAGTAAACCTCTCATTTATAGGTTTCAAATATTGAAAACACTACTCAAATGGGCTATAGTTCAGTAACAGAGTGCTTACCTAGTATGCAAGAGGCCCTGGGTTTGAGCCCTAGCAACACACACACACACACACACACACACACACACACACACACACACACACACGCCTCAGAATTATATTCCAGCTACCTTGTGTTAATGACTGCAGAACAAATGAGGTTGAAAGTGTGGCTTTGTCTAGCATATAACCTGCAAGATACAAAGTCTTGTCCTTTAAGTTAATTGGTCCATTCATGTTTATTGTAGTTTCTTGCCTCCCTTGCTTTACCTCATTTTAGCAACAGACTAGAAACATCTGGCTTTGTTGTAGCAAGGCATAACAACAGTGTGTTTAATGTGAAAGCTACATGCAGTTTGAGCTGTGTTTGTGGGTGTTAGCTTTTACATGTCATTTCCGCTAAGCTGTCCTAAACTAGAACTTTTAATATTATTGTCAGATGGGGAACTGATAAATAGAAAAATAACCCGTGCTGACAAAGAGAATTGGGAGGCAGAAGTCAGAGTCATTTAGGTTGAAGATAGTCAAGTGATAACTTGAGAACAGATTGTTGATATGGTTGATGCTCATCACAGTTCAGAAATCTCTCTTCTCTGATAGAGGCCCAGTGCAATTCAAGGCCTGAACTGAAAACAGCTGTGATGGAATTTCCAGAATTGTTATACAGATTTAACAAGGGCCACGGGGAGCTCCGTTAATATTGAAATGGTTTCCTAGCACCCATCCATGTATGGTAAACTGAACCCTACTTAGTTTTATAGGAGTGTGTCACTAGAGTTCATTAGACAATATTTTTCCTGCTCCCTGTGAGTGTAAGCTGCTTTGAATCTCAAAGACTGATGTCTCCCAATTGGAAAACGAGAAAAGAAATGAAATAGTTGTAGTTTTTCAGTGCCCTGTTAACAAAGCTGATTCTTATGATAGAAACCAGTAAACTTGGCCTAGATTTATAAAGAAATTGAATGAAATAAAAGTACCTGAAAATTTCCCGTCTATATCATTACACACAGCATTACTTTTTAAAATATACAGATACGTATACACATACAGACTTGCATACACACATGCCTACCCCTCACACACAAATGAAAGGCTGTGTCCCAAAGTATTAAAAATAGATATATCCAATAGAATTTTGTATGGTTTTTCTATAAAGTTTTATTACAAAAATTAGCTCTCACTTTTGTAATGAAAAAGAAAATTTAAAATACAAAGGATGTTGGATGAGAATCTTATTAGTGAATCCCCACAGTCTTAGCATCCTATGGTCTACAAACCAGAAGTGTGCTGCCTATGAGTAAAATCCATATGTCATGTTTTTATCACCATAGTTTCATTGAGATGTAACTGTTATTCCAATTACACAATACCTGTAGCAATATAGTTGAGTGGCTATCACAGAGTCTCAATAGTCTATGAAGTACAGTACTTACTTCCTGGCCCAATGTTTCCCAAGTGGGAGAACTGGGCTGTGAGGCAGCACCTCTGCCCTGGGCTTCTGAAAGTCTCCAGGTCCTGCAACAAATACTGTTAGATAGTGAATCTCTGTTGCCATAGTTACCACAGTTACTATGCTGTTGAACAGAGTTCACAGTCCTTGATACATCTCCATGCCATTGACTGGTGAAGATTCTTCTAAGCAGCTTTATGTATAAACTAAAATACTACTACTTTATAGTTTATCATAAAGCTCTGAATGAAGTGGGGCTAAAATGGTGCTTCTGTCTACTGCCTCATTTTTTCTTTCTTTCTTTCTTTTTTTTTTAGTAGACGTTGGGTTTCCTTAATGGCCAGAGAAACTTAAAGGAGATCATAACATCCAGAATAGGAAGACCTCAATAAGGATTACAGATAAGCATCAGCATTTCTTTTCCATTAGAGTGTGCTAACTGACTGGGGACCTATCTGCTTGCCTAAAGGACAAAAATAAAATATGTGATGATTATTGAAATGTTTTAAAAACAAACTAGTGCTCTATTTGGCAACAGATAAGATAGGAAAGGTATCTATCTCCTCAGTATTTTATCCCCAAACTACAATGTTCACTTAGTATTGTGAAGAAGCTGCTGTAGGTGAGGTGTGGGATTTGTACCACAGAAAAACTACTCTGTGACATTGTTTGAAAGTCATGATGATATCATTTTGACTAAAATAAACCTCAAAAATGCCTTAATGCTCTCCTCTCAGTCAGTTTTGGAGATACCTGCCTGGACTCAGTATAAAGCTGATACACAGATTTAGAAAGTCAACTTCTAGGAAGTTGCTAAAGTCAGTTTGATGGCCAGCAAGTTACAGAGCAGACAGATTCTACACTAAAGGACCCAAAGGCTACAATGAAGAGAAGAAGAGGCTGTCCAGCTCCATACCATAGCCACTTCCAAATAATTACCCAGAGGCTTATATTAGCTATAAATAATTGGCTGATGACTCAGGCTCATTACTAACTAGCTCTTACATTTCAATGAACTCATTTCTATTAATCCATGCATTGTCATGTCACTGGTGGCTTACTGGTTCTCTGGCCTCTTGCTTTTTGAGTGGTTGGCTTTCATTTACCTTGACCCTGCCCTTCTTCCTCTGAGTTTTCAGTTTGATTTTCTCTACCCAACATTTTCCTGCCTTGCCATTGGCCAAACAGCTTTATTATTAACCAATGAGAACAACACACATTCACTGCATACAGAAGGATTGTCCCATGATGGTAATGTCCTACAGGGATATTTCCAGCAGCGTCCAAAGAATTGGAGACACCCACATACCTTCAGTTAAATGGACTCTTCTATTTGTTTACCAGTTGTAACTTCTTACTCTCATGTGAGGCTGAGGTCACCAGTCTTGTTTCTGTGTTCAGAAGTCCTTTCTAGATCAGATATTGTAAGCACCCATAACTCATCTTTTTTTTTTTTTTTTAAATCCTTGCCATGGTCCTGTTGCTAGCAATGAACCAGTTCAGAGGTTTCCAAATGACTCTCTCATCCCAAGGTATGTAGAAGCTATGATATCACTTTAGGGATTCATAATTCTCAAATGGGATCCTAACTCAGATCTGTTAATAATTGAAAGACATGGGGACTGAATTTTTTTAAAGACACATCCTTTGAAACACAGATGAATATTAATGACATCTGGAAAATTCCATGTTCCATATTTCAGATCCAGTCTGTTGTATCTTGCCAGTTTCTTACACTCCAGTCCCACTTCCTTCTCTAGTCCTTTTGTGGTTTATAAATCAGGATGGAAGTGAGTCTTGCTATCTCTCAATTCTTAGAGTTTCCCCCATTGGGGTAAATGCAACTTTCTCTGTCACATTTATACAAATACACACATACCCCAGCTCTGCCCACACATATACACACATATTCCCCAACCTAGCCCCTATTCCTACCCTGCCTCATCCATAGCCACCCTTCCCAAACTCATACACAATTCAAGGAGGAAAGAGTGGTACATTTAAAACAGCCATTAAAAAGCAAAACAAAACAAACATCCATAGCATTCTCTAATTTAAATTTAAATTCTTCACTTAACTTTACACCCTCCTATTATGGCAATCACAGGGCATCTCTTCCAAGCTGCAGGATTCCATACCCTAGATGTGGAAAAAAAAATCTGAGTCTGGTTTGCTTCATGTGTTGAAAAAGAGAATTGATTTGGCCAAGCTACATGCCACCCCCCCACCCCAGTCTAGCAATCCTTCTATTTAATTTGTGGAAATGTCTGACTGCTATGAGTTTGATTTCTTTTCCTGACCGTGTGAATATTTCTGCTCCCATCTTCGCCTAGTAACAAACTGTGTGACTCGAGGCAAAGTTCTCTTTAGCCTTTCAACTACTTTGTGACAAGAGGTGAGTGTTAACTCTTCACTTCAGGACTCTGAAATTCATCCAATGCTCCCAAATCAAAGGCACTGTATTTGTATTGAGATGGTGTATCTGTGTGTATCATCTATTCCTGAGGAAAGGGTTTGTAATCTATTATGGAATCCACTAAAGGTTCTGTGATGGCAAAGAAATGGTACCTTAAAATAATTCCTGGAGGAACTGGAGAGATGGCTCAGTGGTTAAGACTGGCTGCTCTTCCAGAGGACCCAGATTCAATACCTATCACTCACAGTTGTGGTACCTCATAACTATCTATAACTCCAGTACCAGAGAGTCTAACACCTTGTACCAATGCACATAAAATAAGCTTAAATAAATTATAAAATAATAATAATAATAATTCCTGGAGCCAGAGGATGGTTCATTGTGGCTAAAGTGATTACTCTGCAAACATGAGAACCTGAATTGGGATACCCAGTACCTGCCAGATGTGGTGGCACCAATGTGTAATCTCAGGCAGAGACAGGAGAATCCAAAGGGATCTCTGACCAGCAAGTCTAACCAATTCATAAACCTTGAGTTCAGGGAGAGACCATTACTCAAAAGCTAAAGAGAAGAGAAAGAGAAAAAGACATCCAGTGTTGACTCGCGGCCTGTACACACATAAGCACATCCACAAACCGTCTAATTCTATGATTTCATCTTTCTAGCTTTCGTTAGAGAATTCGGCACTGGCCTAAGGACAAAGCAAGTCAGGGAGCTGAGCCTACTTTTCTACTCATGGCTAGGAATTGGTCAAGGGTTGACACTCTATGGAATGCTTCCATAAGACTGAGTCTTCCTGGAAAGAAGAAAACATAATTTTATTTTTGGGAAGGTCTATGAAATTAATATACTAGTTCCTAGGACATTGCCTTAACAAAGAAAAGTCCCCCAGAGGAAGGAATGATGTTTTGGAGAAGGGAATGGATTGTTCTTGGTGTCATTTGAGAACTCATTGCTTTGGTGACAAGATACGATCAGATCTAAAACTTCCTAGGAACAGGCTCCAAGAATCATGACGAGGTCATCCTTTCCCCCTGAATATATGAGAAAAACAAAAACAAAAAAAGCAAGACAACAACAATAAAGAGACCCTTTACTTTCTCAATGTGTATTTTTGATTTGGATATTTACTGAGTGAAACATTTTGCTACATATTTTTCTAAAAAAAATCCAATTTATGTGGATAAACACATCCAAGATTTTTTCCTCAAAATATGAGGCAGGAAACTATGGAGGTTACTGATTGCCTGGTGATATCATCCAGAGCCTGACTCAACATCCTTCTCGGGTTCCAGCGTCTTCCTCGGTGGATGACTGTTTCTCACCAGCACACAGCCTTGGCTCTGACCACCAAGATAGTCTCTCATACTCGTGTTGGCCTGAAAAGAACTAAATTAGGAAAAGAATCTCCTCTGCCAACAAGCAGGTCATGTTTGCTGCTACTAAGTGGAAGTCTGTTTTTTACCTCTTCTCTATCCGTGGTGATTTTTCAAGTCACAAAGATGAGCTCAGCAAGAAATATGGGTAAGTGTACAGCTCTTCACAAACTATAAATTTACAGTACATTCTCTAAGAAACTACATGACTCTGTGTCAGGCAGGACCTCTGATCTCCGTGCACTTGTTCTCTGTGTGAACATATTAGAAGTATGTAAATGCGACCAACAAAAACAACTGAAGATTTTCTCCAAAGATGACTATGAAATAAAAATCTGCTGCTTAAGTTTTGTGTGTGCACCTATGCACATTTGTGTGTGTGTATGAGCATGTATATGCTACATAAAGATGGAAAATACACTAAGAGTATGGATACTGTATATTATGTTGTCTTTGAAAGTCTTTGAATTGTTTGCTGAGGAAAGAGAAATAGCTGCTAAGAAACATTTGATCATAAATGCTTCTGTAACAATATAATCTATATTTTATAAATGTCTTGACTTCAAAATTAAAGTCAAAAGATAATGTTACTTTGGAGAAGAGGTTTTCTTTTTATTTCCACCAAAAATGAGAGCTTGTGGATTCACTCTAGGTTGAGAAAAACCAGATTTGATTGAGGAATACCTCCTGAAAAGTCTCTGATGGAAATGGATGTCCCAGATAATCTAACATTTCAGAGCACCAGTGTTGCAGTTTCCTCTGAGCTCTGCATCCAGAACAGCTTCAAGATTGTTGAAGTCACTGACTGAGATGACTTAGCTTCACAGAATTCTTCAGTCAGGTCTTGGTTGTAATCCTGAATTTTCTATTTGCATATATGGGTAGAGATCTGAGTTTGAGGCCAGCTTGGTTTCCAGAGGGAGTTCCAGGCTCCCAGGCAGGCAGTGGTGGTGCCATGCTTTTAATCCCTTAACTCCAGAGACAGAGAGATTTCCGTGTTTCTGTGAATTCAAGGCTGACTACCAAATAGTAGTAGCCCATGCCTTTAATCTTAACCTGGACATGAAACAACTTGGCAAAGGGGTAGGAAGACAGATGAGGCAGTAGAACCGACAAGGAGTGAGGATGAGGAAGCTGGGAGACAGCTGGGTGAGATGTGACTGTGGTGTTTCCTCTCTTTGATATTTCAGACTTTCCCAGATACCTGGCTCTGAGTTTTCTTTATTACAACCAGAATTTTTGCAGCAGGATACTATTGCTCACAGTGCAGTTTGATGCATACAATATGTGAGCCTGTAGGAAGCACAGCCTATACCTAAGGAGCATCAAATTGCACTGTGCCTTGGCACTCAATTCTAAACATCTTCCCAAAGTTCAGGCACAGTCTCTTACCTCATGACAAATGGTGGCGTTAAGAGACCTTATAGGAGGGACAATTCTCTGCTTAAGCTCCTCCTCCTCCCTCCCCTTCCATCTCTGCCTTCTGGTAAAATGAAGTTGTATGCTGAAGGCAAGTTGAGAATAAAGCCAAAGATGGATCTTGTCATGATTATGTTGCTTTTCAGAATGCACACTGAGACTTCCTGCTCTGCCCTGCCCCAAACCCTGTCCTTGAGGAAAGGGATTATGAGCACTAACAAAGCCTGTTCAGCCTCCCATTTCAACTCCTGCACTGCTTTCTCAAGAACAGCTGTCAGTGGAAGCTCCAATAGAATCCAACTTTTTTACCTTCCTGTTGGATACATATATGATCCCCAAGTCTCGCACCATCACATTTCTGATCAGCCAAATGCTGTTTTGTTTAGAAGTGCAAACAATTGTTTGAAGATGTTGGTCCAGGAGTAGACACCCTCTAGGCTACTGTGGCTGGCTAAGCTTGAGTTCCATTATTTTTCCAATTAAGATTGAAAATTTAAAAGAAAATATTTAAGGATAAGCTGTTTTACTTCTTCATTATGATCTAAGTTCCATTAATAATTCTTTCTTTCTTTCTTTCTCTCCCTCTACATCATCCATCTACCTGTTCCTCCCTCCTTCCCTCCCCCTTCTTTCCTTCCTTCCTTCCTTCCTTTTATTTTTAAAGAGCAGAGGGTATCCAGAGGGACCTTGCCAAATCAGACTCCATTGCCTTGCCTGAATAGATGAAATGTCTCCCAGATCACAAGGAGTTGGAGGCCCTGAGAAACACTGCTAAACAGTCCTTAGCCTCTGTCTTGAGTGTTACCTGCTCCTGTTGCCCCCCCCCAACCCTTTTTATCTCCATTCTTGGGCTGAGCCAACATTTGCGGCATCATTTTTCTTAACTTCTCATATGATAACAGTCATTTTTTTCTCTCATCATCTTTTCTCCCCACCCCCTTTCCAAATATATGTGATGACTCTCTTGCCTGTGTGATCACGGGTACCAGGGACGCTGTGTACTTCCCTTTAACCCCTTGCATTTCCCTAAGGTGCTCTGTTCATTCAATTGAATGAATTGAACTTTTAATTCTTTCCAGGCCTGTGTGCTCTGTCCAGACTTCAGCCTCTCTGGAGCTTGGCTTGCTTCCTTGTTTAGAGAAAAGCTTATTGCTTCACAGTAAGACCATCTGACAGTTGTTATCAGTGACCTGAGATACCGAACTGCCAGTGACAAGTGCCAGAGATTCTGATGAGGAGGACCTCCTGGTTTCCCAGGCCCCACCATCTGGGTCCACCCCAGGAAAGAGATCAGTATGGCAACAGGAAGGGGGGAACTCTCCTCCTCTGCCATTGCCAGTGTCATTGTGAACTCCAGTCCCTGAAAACCATGAAATTCATCCATCTGGATGTCTCCTCTGAGATTCTCTTTCCATTTCTTTTCCGCTTTCTGTCTTTCCCTTTTCCCCTTCTCCTTCTACCTCTGCTTTTCACAGAATCCTGAGTACCAGCTGCTGGGCAGTATCTCTCTGGGAGGTAGACACAATGGCAGACATAATGCAGAGCATACCCAATGAGCCATGCTTTCCCATAGATCCCCAGGTCCAGTGGGAATACAAACTCATGCTGCTCTGCTCATCAGGCCAGCTGGGCCCTGCAGGGGTGGAGCACTTTGGCTTCATGGCCCCTCACAGGTGTTCCCTTCGTAGCCTGTTCTGAACTCAGATGCTCCCTCCGCAGTGACCTCTCCTTATCCTTCTACCCCCTATCCCATACATCTTGTCTTCAGTTTCTACAGCATTGGCTTCATGTGCAGTTATCTGTCTCCAGTGGTTTGCCCATTCACTTTCTCCTGCACTTGTTTCCACGTGGCTCCTGCCACCTGGTACAGAACTTGCAATGAAGACATTTCTGCCACACAAGTGGATAAATAATTTGAGGATTTAAGAAATAATTAAAATTAAAATAACATCACCAGTAACAATCCAAATAATGATATTGATTTTCTTTCTTTCTTTCTTTCTTTTTTTACAATCTACCAAGCACCACTACTTTATGTATAGTATTGTGAATTCTCAAACCAATTCTGAGAGAGAGAGAGGACAATTTTATGTTTTGCCAAAACAGAAATTGGAGGATCCCAGGAGTTGGTGCTTTCTCAAGGCCACCCACCAAGTTAAGGATGGACCTGGGTTCCATCCTCAGATGTGTCTGCCTCTACAGGCTTTATTTCCTCCTATTCTCCCAGTACAATAACAGAAGCAACTGTAGCATAGAGAAGAAAGAGATAAGCTCCGGAGAGACAGAAAAGAAACACCAGGGTAGTTCAAAAGAGGAAGAAATGGGGTGGGATCAATCAGGAAAGTGTCTGTGAACAAGATGTCTGTTTGTCTAGGTTTTATTGGGAGGCCACTTGGATAGCTAAATGGGGAACAAGAAATCCCAGGACACTGGGCTCAGTGGGTGTGAGGCACTAAATTGGTGTTTCCAGAACCCACAGTAATCCAGATGCTGTGGTCCTACAGTTTCACTAGCTAAATGAGAGGCAAAGAGAGAATAATCCTGGAAAATTCATGAGCTCACTAGCTTAGTATACAATGAAAAGAACCTGCCTCAAAGAAGGTGGAAGGTTAGAGCCCATACCTAAAGTATCCTGTGACTTCTACACATCCACTGTGGCACACATTCACCCACACTCACATGAACACAGTGCTTGTACATGCACACACACACACACACACACACACACACACACACACACACACACACACGAGAAAGAGGGAGGTGGAAGGGAGATGAGATTCTAAGACACATTGTGGGAAAATGCCAGGATGCAATCTTGGTGAGTGAGTTTGTGTGCACGTGTGCATGTGTGTAATGGGTATTGGCATCAGAGAATAGGACAGAAAGACAAAGAGTATAAAATCAGGTTAAATTTAATTCAACTAGATTAATGTTTGAGTAAACAGTTTCTTCCTTGTTCAGTCCTGATTTCAGTTACTAAAGGCAGATGTGCACATCTGTATGCACTGTACAAGAGTCTCAAATGTGCACAATGACCCCCCCCAATTTCTGTTCAAAGAAACCTCACTGTTTATCTATGGAAAATGTGGTTTGCCATCAAGTAACATTGGATTTTAGATGTTGTCTAAATGTTCCCAAACTTGGCTATCCTGCTGTGGGGTGATCTCCATGACTACATTACTACTGAAACTTAGGTTTAGTGATTCATTTCCTTCATTGAATCAAGGAAGACTTCAGCCCCCTGAACGGCTCTGCCCTGATTCTTTTGCATCTTCGGGGCACATTGGGTGTGTTCACAGCAGGTCTCTCTTGTTCTGCTCTGCTGTTATTATGTTAGGCAGTCTCTTTTTGCCGGTGGGCAATGTTGTCTCCACAAGGTTTTAATCTTCTGCTTTGAGTCCAGTTCAGTTTGGTTCCATCAAAGCTAAAGTCCTAAGGTTTCAAGCTGGCTATTTTCCTTTTATTGCTCACAGTCATGTGTGGTGGAAATGTTCTCTGTATGATGTAAATAAAGTAACTGGTTTGGCCTATGTGGGGTGCCGTAGAAGTGGGTGGAGAATCAGAGGACACACAGGTAGAAGGAGGATAGAATTAGTCAGTTTCCATCCGACCTTCGACAAGTAGAGACATGTAAGGAATCCAGGTGAGCCGTGGGCTGGGACACGTGGCAGACAGATTAATAGAAATGGGTTGATTTAAGATGAAAGAGCTAGTTAGTAATGTGCTTAAGATATGAGCCAAACAGTATGAAGTTAATATAAGCGTCTAATCCATTTCTTTGGGGGACAAAAGGCGCCGAGGGCCAGGTCCGAACCTCCGGCCCAAATGGGGCAGGAAACCATTTACAACAGTCATGGGGCTCAATATGGTATTTTCATAGGATGGCAAAAATGTCCTCGTTTCTAGGCAACAGAACACATGAAGGAAGGCTGGAGCCAAACTGAAGGGACAGCCAGAGGATTGGAGACTGTTAGGACAAATGATAGTGTTACACAACTGAGTGGTCCTTCTTTGATCTCTTGGGTAAAGAGGTGAATTGTATGATTTATAGCTGATAAATTAATCCATAGAATTAAAAGTACAAGAAGGGGAACTGTGGTTGGTATGTTAAAAAAAACTTTTGATTAAAAATTGTCAAAAAGAAATACAAGTACTTTAAAGTATAATAACATATTACAAACTACAATCAAATGACAAGGAAAACATGAATGGGAAGGAAACAACATCTTAATAACTATATGCATCTTTTGATATTACAAAAAAATGTAATTTAGAATGAGGATTTAACCATTTGGATCATCCAAATGCCTAAGAGCAGAATGTCTACATGCACACAGAAAAACATATAGTATAACAAGGCTTGGGTGGAATTTATTTTAGGAAGAGATTCCCATGTGTTCTCTTAGTTCACTGTAGACTTAGGTAATAAAAAATAATGTAAAAAGTAGAATGTCTAAATAACACAGATAACAAAGGAAATCCAGTTAGTGTATCCAGTCAGCCTTCTCATTCCACATGCATGCAATCAGCTATGGAATAGATTGGAAACACACAGAAATGGAAAAGTTGAGCTGATGCTTTTCTCCATCCTTTCACCCATACAGACTAGTGGAAGGTACTCTGTGTGCTACCAAAGGAGAAAAGCAAACGCCAACCCAGCTACAAATTCTTCAGTGTACAAGAGTGACCTGCCTGCAAGACATACTGGTACAATAGTGGCACAAATCTTGTGAGGTAACCAACAATATCTAATTTGAATTAAGGTCCACTCCATGAGATGGAATCCATGCCCATCACTGTGTGGCCAAGAACCTGAGACTAGAAAAGCCAGAGACCTCTAGAGGATATCGAGATATTACTATTCTGCTAAGGGAAAATGGCAACAAAATGACTCCTAATGATATTCTGCTACACTTGCTCAGCTATCATCAGAGAAGCATACAATGGGAAAAAATACAGAGACCTATAGCCATAAAATATATACAGAGTGAGAGACCTTGGAACAGTCATCCATAAAAGGAATGTCTCTATTAAATGCCTCCCCTCAGGGCTTGGGGAACTCTGTAGAAGAGGAGGCAGAAAGAGTGTGAGAGCCAGAGGGATGGAGGACACCAAGGAAACAAGACCTTCTGACCCAACTGGACTGATACACATTACACATATGGCCTCACAGAATCTGTGGCAGCATGCACAGGGCCTGCACAGGTCTTTACCAACTGGGGTCCTAGAGCTGAAAAAAGAAGTGGACACACGCCCCCATTTCTAAGACAGAAATAATCTCAAATCGATAGCTACTAGCAAATGAAAATTTAGTTTTCTCCAAGGGTGTCTCACTGGGGAAATAAACCACTCTTAAGGGCAGGTTTCATATCCAGAGTAATATATTGTATGGGGAAAAATATTCTCAATAAAAGAAAACACAAGGAAAAGGTCTAGGACATTCCAAGAAGAAAACTTTGAATTTACCAAATGCTAAGCACTGTGTTGAATCCACATGAAGTTACATGCAGGTACACCAAGCTGAAGCCTCTGATGGTTCACAATCCCTAAGTCTCTCTCTTCAGCACCATTTTGAGCATTGTTCAGCTCATGTCTTTTTTATGCACTATATAGTTAGTGTTAAGAGGGATGCTTCTGTCCCCAAGATGAACTAACATTTCTTAAAAATTTATGTCAACACTTTGCCTACCTTTTGCACTGTATTAGGTACTGTAAGTAAACCTGGTGGAGGTTTAAATCATGAAGAGGCTATGTACAAATATTATGATTCTCCATAGAATGGACTTGAGCTTTCTTGGACTTGTGTCCATGAAGATCCTGAAAATGTTCAGCAGATACTAGAATAGGGCAGTATTGAAGACTGACAATACATACATATTTCCCCCCTATGGAACAATGCAATATAGCCAAATATTAGAACACAGAGACAAGAGAGTTAATTTCAAACAGATTGTATACTAAACATCACCCTATAGTTATTAGTTGAAACGTTTATAAAAAATGAGAGCATCACTCAGTTGAAAAAAAAATTTTGAGTCTCATGTAAGATAGAAAGAAATAGAAGAATATCCACATCAACCATAAACACTCGAATGCACACACACACACACACTCACACACACACCACATTAAAATCTTAATGATTTATAAGGTTATGTTGTTTTGTTAAGCACCTAAACTGTAACAAAAGTAACTTTAAGTAAAAATATTTCCCATGACTGGTGCTTTATGTATATTATAACCATAAATAAGATTAATGTTATTATAAAGATTTTTTTCTTAAAGAAATTAATTATTAAGAATTGGAATAGCTCAAATGACTTTCAAAAGAATTAGTGCTTTATATTGTTTTCAGGTAAAAATAGCAAGTCAATAATTCATTCCCTAATAAAGATGAAGGGAATCTCTTCTAATACCGAAGGATGGTTTGTAATGTATGTGGAAAATGATTATTTTAATAGCTATTTCAAAGTGCACACAGCATATCTCTTTGATAGTATAGGTTTTCCTCTTACTACAATTTAGGTACGAGAGTATAACTGATCTACTTATGCAACAAGAATGTTAAGCTGGGGGCCACCTTTCAACTTCAAAAATCAATTTTATTAGCATAATTAATTATATATGCTGATAGGTTTCATCATTTTTACACATCATGCATGCATGTAATAGTTCAGTCATATTTATACATTTCCTATGCTTCTTTGTGTCTTTTCCCTCTCTCATTGATCCTCTTCTTACCAGCTATCCCCACCTCTAACTTCCCCCTCCCTCTCTCTCTCTCTCTCTCTCTCTCTTTCTCTCCCCCCAAATGGGCACCTTACCATAACCTACACACTGAAATAAATGTCTCTCCCAATCAACAATGAACTAGGTCTAAATGTGGTATCGGGATATAATAAGTACGCATGCCACTTTAGATTTGTTTATATTTATGAGTGAGTTGTCTGCATATGTGAACCTCCCCTTTAGATTCAAGAAGGAAGTTACAGGATGACGAGTCTGGAGGCTGTTAGATTACTTCTTCACAGCTTGGGCTTGTGAGGAGTCTTTCTCCCATATACTATGTCTAATATCACTCAGGGGGCTTCCCCTACTCCCCCAGAAGTTAACGTAGTAGCCAAACGCCATGCACAGATAGATCTACGGAAACCTGGAAGGTCCTTTTGGAACAGCCACTACCTGCTACAGGAGGCTCCACTCATGAAAACTCATCTTGAGAATGTACAAGCAAGTGCTTGAAGATCCCCCCTCCCTGAAGAACGGATGAGGAAAACAAATGAGTTTGAAAATCCTCTTCACCCCAGAGAGCATCATCATGCTTTAGTAGCAGCGAGTACATACATGGGAACTTTACATCTAATCACTTCCTTTCTCTTCCGCAATGGTTTTGATGAGGCCGGAACAGCAAGTGGGGAGGCAGGAAGGAAATAGGTAGGACTGACAGGGTAGAGACATCCCAGTCCCCATTCCGTGAAGTTTCAGCAGAGGTTTAGGGAAATAAGTGACTTACTTGTGGTCTCCAACTGGATACTCTGGGTAATTTTGGGCAGATCTCTCTTCTTCAAGCCCTTGAGTCCTGTGATTCCAGACATTTTTTAAAAAGAAAACTCAAAAGAAAAGCAAAACATTGATGCCCTACAGAAGGGAAGGCAAGATATTAAGCAATCAGGAAGGAAACTTGTGGCAAACCCCCAGACCCATTTGGATCTCCAAGCTTCCAACACAGAATTCTTTGTACATAGAGGGTCTTTCTACCTTCTGCTCTGGCTCTCGGAAGACAAACACTTTCCTCCTCAAAGATGAAGGATAAAGAGGAAGAAAGCCCTTGCAGGGAGAATCACACAAAATCAACAGCTTGATGGGCTGTGAATGCAAGCTTAGGATGGCAGGGAATATGCACTGGTAACTTCTTTCTCACCCGTGGTACCTGTGGACTGAATTTGTTAATTCTGTTCACGGGCAGCAATCAGCGCTTTCTCGATCTTTAGTGATATTTCCAGTTTATTCTGAGAGGTGCGTACACACAAAAGCATACCTCAATAGTTTGTGAAAAATTTTATCCGATTCATGAACGCTCAGTGAAAGAGTCAACAAAAAAGGCACGTATTTCCACTTAGAATTTAATGAGGAGCTTTAAAGAAGAGTGATCCTTGGTTAAACATTTGGTGAAATATCATAAGACATTAACTATTATAAATGTGACAGGTACCATAGCAGCTGGCATTAATTCTGGTTGCTTTCTTTAAATACTCCCTTTAAAAATAGAGTCTCCAATTTAGAATTTAAATGGCAAACGTTATACACAGTCTGCTCACCAAAAAGATTTTAACACATATATATAGTCCAAAACAGCAGCACTATTTCTAAGCTATACTTTATTAACCAGTAATGTCAAAATATTTTGACAGTGTAGGCAAGGTAATCAGTAAATAGATTTGGCTTGCATACACTAATCATCAAGGGCAGAATGAAGTATCAAATTGGGTTTATCTATTCCTATAACCAACCTATTTCCTACCAGTCAGCATTCTAAGAAGAGCCCCAAGTATTTGGGATGTGGCCAAGCACTGTTTATTAAATATCTTGAACAGTTTTCTCAAAGTTCTAACTCAAAGTAAGCTAGACCCCCACAATAGGAATGGAGCCCCCGTGGCTAATCTTGTTCTTGATTTGGCTTTCCTCTCTTCTTATTGAAAAATGAATAGGCAGTGGTTTCCACTGATACGTGGGCAGTGCTATCATTTCTTTTTCCTCTTCACTTTCACCTGAGGTGTCAAGGCAGGTATGTGGCCTAAGGATGTGCAATCCAGTACAATGATGGGTGAATCATACTGTTTAAGTTCATTACTGCTTCCCAGAGAAAAGAAAATCTTTAAGTGCTGAGATTTATAGGTTCTATTGGCATCTGCCTTGTGTTGATACCTATTTCCAAGCCAATGCAGTGACAGCAGCATTTGACTGTGCAACTGGGGCCACTCTTTGTTTTAAAAGAATCTTATCAGAAACTAAATGATTGTGGAGTGAGTTGTTATTCACAAATAGGCACGAATAGAAATACACCTTCCTTTGCAGTAGTTACTAAAACAAGCTTTATGACTTAAAGCATTGTACACTTATTATTTAACTGTTCTGAAGGTCACTGGCCAAAATCAGAGTGTCAAACAGGTCATGTTCTTAGTTTTCTAGGGAAGAACCATTTTCTATGTCTTCTAGCTCTTGGAATATTCTTTGTATTCCTTACTTTAGATAGTCCCTCATCTTCAAAACTAGCACATTTGACCTCATCCTTGTCTTCCTGACCTCTACAATCAACATTCCCCATCTTCTCCCAAGAATATTTGTGATTACACTTATGTTCCCTAGACAATCCAGAATAATCTCATCTCAACGTTCTTAATTGCATTATATTTACAAAGTCTCTGATGCTGTATAAAGTAACATTCACAGGTTTGAGAGAGTGTTAGTCCCTCCTCTTCGTGGTCAGTAAGCTTCCTGTTGAGGTCTTGTCTCGAAAAGTGTGTAAAACAAAACAAATAATGTTTTAATGGCATTGACAAATGATCACATTGTGACAAACTTAAGAATCAAGTCCTAAAGCAGCCTTCATAATGATCTCAAAAAAAGTTATGTATTATTAAAAGAGTGACAGCTGGCTGCTTAGACACATACCAGAACAATAAAGTTCAGTATATATGAAATTTGAGGTAGCAAACATTTCAGCTTTGCACCTGTTTCTCACAATAAGAATGTTTTATTAAGGACTGGCGTTGTGTTAAGAAACATAACAAAGCAATTTGTTATTGGCCCACAGGGAAAAAACGTGTATTTGTCATTGCAAGAAATGAACATAGTTTGCTGTGGAAACAATCCAAGCTCCGATCCTTTTTCCTCTGTCCAGTGCTCCTTGCATGGTGCAGGTCAAGCTATTCAGGGAGTGGAACCTGTCCTGGGGTGGGCAGTCTCCTTCCTGCCAGCTGTCTTCTCTGAATTGAGGCCCTTGTGGCACCTGCTCTGCAGACCCTCTGACCCTTCCCTAAGCCTGACCTGTTCACATGTCTGGTAACATGTTGGTCTTTGAGGCTCAACAAGTTTGGTTTTCTTGTGTCCAATTTAGAGCAACCTTGTAACAGTGGTTCCTATTCTCTTCCTGCCCTTCCAGAATGACCCCTCTCTGTGAGGCCCCTTGTTGAGAGGGCAATTGTAAGTTGTAACTACCTATTGGACAATTGGCAGAGCAGTGATCCAGACTGTAGTAAGTAATGGCATGCCAGGATCTCCTTTGCTGCAGGCAGAGACCCTTCCCTAAAAACTAATGCTCTTGTTAGACAATGTTGAACATAGTCTGCTTTGCATATTAATAAAGTATCTGAGATTTATTTTTCTCTTCAAAGCATTGACTAATTCATTGTAAATGCTTCTGAAAAAAAATGACACCCAGTTTTCTCTCTACCCTGTATTCTACCTTCCCCCAAACCTACTAACAAAGATGATGTTATGTTTCATCCATACACTATTTCTCATTTCAAGTGTTAAGTTACGTTCTTCCTCTTCAGGTTAGATTTTTATATGTATGTTTAAATACATACACATATAGGCAAACAACAACATAGTAATTAGAAGTTACCATTCATTTGGTAATCTATTTGAGGTTTTAAAAGTAAGACTCTATTCAGATTATGTAATGAATACTTATATATTATATATATATATATATATATACACACACACACACACATACACACACACACACACACACCCTTGGTTCTCAAACTAAAATCAGGATACTTGAAATGATAAAATATTTTTCTTCCTAAAATTTAAGTATGAATTTGGTTTTTTAAAAATAAAATATTTAGTTAAACATTGCCAGTATTCACAGTAAAAATGTTGTGGAAAATGTTCAGTATCCAGTTACCATGTATTATACACTTATCCTGTGTGTGTATGCACAACATATATATGTGTTATATTTACAAATGCTCAATCTGTTTTGTATACAAGTAACATTACAGAAATAATTTCATGGGTATTAAAATATGCAATATCTCAACACACAGTTTACATTTACCATCAGTTCATTAACGTAGCATCCTGAACAAACTTGACAATGAGCAGCAACCAGTTATGACAGGGTTTGTTTGCTGTTCTTGGCTGCTGGAAAAAGCAATGTTGAGAGAGGTTCTGGATACTGAAAATCCCAGACTTTCAAAGGGATTAGTCAGAACATTCCAGTGTTCCTACAGCTCGGTGTGGGCATCACTTACTGTCCTATTGACTCTGCAGGCTGTTTTTCTGAGTATAAAGATTGTTTGTTGGGGTCTATGAGATGGCACAGCAGGAGAGAGGGCTTCCCTCTGAGCCTGCCAACCTGAGTTCAACCCAGGGATCTGCACAGTGAAAAAAGAAAACGCATCCCAATCCTGCAATTTGTTTTCCGACCTCCACATGCATGCTGTAGCATACATCCATACACATAAAAAAGGAAAAATAGGTTATAAAACATAATTTAAAATATAGCGATATGGGGAAACACAAAAAAGGACTCAGTTTCAACACCCAGATGATTTCTACTAGATTTTGACTTTTAGTAATTTTTCTATAGCCACATGAATTAGGTTACATAATTTTATTCTTTAGAAAAATTTTCCATATTCTTATTGAATAACTGAAAAATGTCAAGGGCATATGTTTTTAATTGTATAAACTTTTATATGGCAAAGACATCCTCTTTGCTACCTGCTGTGTACTTAGCATGGTACTTGGACAACACAGGGAATACATATTCTGGACAATAGTGGAAATATGTATTAAAATACATAAAATGTATAAAATTAAATGTGCCTTAATTGATTTATTTTCTCCTTAGTAATGGGTAACTTTTTAATAAATTATATTGCTATGAGAATTTTCCATCACACTTGTAAATCATTCGTTCTAAATATTGATTTTCTAATAATATAAGTGTCCAGTCAAATACTGCTAATATTTTTACTATCTTATAATTTTTGATGAAATTGTTTTTTCAGCTACAAGTTCAGCTTCAAGAAGACTAGGTAGAGATTACAAAAAAAGAAATAAACTCTACATTTGGGCCATTGATAATCAGTTAAGAAAATAAGCAAACTATGGCTTTGGCTGAAATAATTTAGCAATAGATAAGCTTAGCAATGAGAGCTTATGGGGAACACTTAAATCAGTGAGTGGCTTTCAATGCTGACAACCTATAGTCAACACTATGAGAGGCTATTCCTTTAGCCAATAAATACATTCTTTTTTGGGGGGGGATAAGTTTTCTGTGCTGGTTAATTTTAAATGTCTTCTTGCCACAACCTAGAGTCATCTGAGAAGAGAACCCCAGTGGAGGAACTGCCTAGATCAGGTTGGCTTGTAGCCATGTCAGTGAGGGATTGTCTTGACTCAGCCCATTGTGGGTGGCACTACAGCCTACATACACGGCCCTGAACTGTATAAGAAAGGTGTCATGTGGAAAGCAGCATTCTCCATGGTTCCTGATCTGATTCTTTGGCTGTGAAGTGAGTCCTTTGCTGGGAAGTAAAGCTGTGTGTGGAATTGGAAGTAGCCTTGCCTCCAAGTTCCTGCTTTGAGTTCCCTCTAAAGACTCTCATCGGAAACTGTAAGACAAATAATTCCTTTCTCTTTCAAATTGGGTTTGGGGCAGGCTGTTTTAGCATAGTAACAGAAATGAAACTGGAAAACCAAGTTCTGCCAAGGAGCCATAGTGTCCTTTTTAGCGTTTGATCCCCTGCCCATATCTCCTAAGAGGTGGGATTACAGGCTGTGTCACCAAAACTGACTCAACAGAGACATGTCCATTCTACAGTGGAACAAGATGTGCAGAATGGATCAGCAATGACAGAGAGAAAGAGCAGGGTGGATGAGTATCCCTGGACAGCTCTTTATAGGCATCTTACTCCTCTAGGGATTGGCATGGGTGACCATGAAGAGCAACAACTGCTAAATGACCATGATAGTACTATTAATAGCAAGCTGATCTCCCCTTACTATACAACTGCTGGTCATGGAGTTTGTTAATGGATCCCAAGCCATCCTTGCTGCTCCTAAGCTCTGTGTGAAAAGACCACAGTTAGATTTTGAGTGCTACCACATAAATTGTCTTGCCACGTCGTACAGAATGTAATTAGAGTGGATTTTATAGATTTGGAGAAATTTCCTTATGACTCTTTGTTGCCGGGATTGTCAACAACAAGGGAATTGATGTTCTTTTAGGATCTCTAGTGGTTAGCTGCCTTTTCTCCAGTCATTCTGGATAACATCTGGCTTCTCTGGACTTGGGACTTTAGTGAAGATAAACGAAAAAGAATCTTCTCTACCATGATTGGTGTTGGTAGAAACTGACTTTCTCTGCATTCCTGTCAATAACTTAAAACAAGCAAGCAAGCCCCACCTCTGCACCATGGTTACTTAGTGAGATGGTGGAGTGATCTCATTTGTCTATGGGCATGTGGGTGACTTGAATTCTATCCTTGCTTCATGTTAATAACTCTAGAGCCAAATTAGTACGGTGTGTGCTAGATGAAAACTTTTATCCAGGAATGCTTGCCATCTCTCCTAGCACTGGCTGTTCCTCCCTTATGGGAAACTGCTACCCAGTTTCAAATCCATATTTGGTGAGTTCTCCATGACCCAGACAGAAGTGCCAAAAGAGGCAATGGGGGTCTGTGTTGTAACTTTTAATAAGGCCTCCTTTAATTCTTTACTTCAGAGGAAATTTGCCAAGTGTTTATATTTTAAGAATTAAGTACATCTACACACACATTACTTGACTGGAATTAGTATAAGCTATTTTCTGAATTTAGATGAGATAAATTATTTAGCTGAATGAAGATGAATTCGATATTCAGCAAACATTTATTGACTTCTCACTCTCTGCCAGGGATTTTGTTAAATGCTCTGAAGTGTATATTGATAAAAGAGACAATTTCTGCTTCAAATAATTTACATTGTCTTGAAAGACAGATGAAAAAACCAAGAGTATTATGCTGTGACATCCATATCATACTCTTGGACATCCATAAGAACAGGGGACTATGGAGTCACCTTGAGAGTCTTAGACTTAACCTTGAAAATCCAAAGCCTTATGTGGTGGCCCTTATAGAAGAGAGCCTTTCATATTCTCCCTCTTGTTTTTCATGGCTTGATATTGTTTTTTTCTTAGCATTTTCTTCTTGCTTGAAGTCTTCTGCATTCATGCTATTTTACCTTGTACCTTCTGCCCAGGCCCATGCCCCAATCCTCTTCCATGCTTTATCATTTTCACAAAACTAAGAGTGTATTTAGGATTTGTGCATGCTAGCAATTAGGTGGTTTCTGAACAATAGAAACTTAATACTCATAAGACCAGAGCTGGATGTTCAAGGTCAAAGAGTCAGCATGGCTGAGTCCTGATAAAGGCCCTCTTTGGAGTTGCACATTATAGGCCTCTTTTCTCATATTGGGGAAATAGAAGTCAAGAGAGTCCTTCCATGTCTCTTCTATGAGGACACTAATTACTTTCATGCAGGTCTTACCTAATAGAATTACATAGTAGGATAGGGTTTAGAATGTTTACAGGGAATACACAAACATTATTCTGTAACCAGTGAGTAAGCAGCCTTGGCAATAAATTGAATAAAACTAGGCTGCTTGATCAGGAAAGAGTTTTTCCAAACTGTAGGATTTGACTTTGGATTCAAGAGAAAGATTTAAAAAGAAAGTGTGTGGGACAGGAGGGATGGTGATGGAAGCTAGACAGAGGGCACATTTCTGTGTGTAAAGTCAGGGGCTATACAGTGAGACAGACTTTGGGAATTCTCAAGAAAGGTCTCCTGGAAAGCTATGCACCAACTCTAACTATACTGTCTGCATCCAGCCATTTTGAGATGGCCATTTTGGAGTTATATTCAGAGGCTGAGACTTCTGTGTATTTGGCATTTCTTGTCATGGAAAAACATACATGGTATGTTGCAAAAAGCCAGTAATAGTTTGAAGTTGAGTTCAGCTAATAAAGTCAGCTAGATCACGCTGGTAATCATGTGTATTGTCGAAATGAATGGGCTAGATTTTTAAGTATGTTTTGTGCAGTAAGATAAAGGCATCTCCAAATTGATGGTGTATAGGGGTTTAAAAACATTTCAAGTCTATGTATAAATGAGAAGACTGATAATCAGATTTAACACTGAAATTCCATGTAATTTATTTTTATAACAGACCTTCCTTCCTTCTTTTTGCTTTTGTTTTTAAAGATAGAAGTTCTCTATATAACGACTCTGGCTGTCCTGGAACTATTTTTTTTTTTTTGATCAGGCTGGCCTCCAACTCACAGTAATCCACCTGCCTCTGCCTCCAAGTGCTGTGCCCAGCTAGACCTTGGTTTCTTCTATTATTATTATTATTATTTTATTTTTGACATTTTTTTATTTAAGTTTGTTTCCCTTCCCCTCCTCCCATTCACACCCCAGCTTCCCCCACCCATTCCCCCATCCACTCCTCAAAGAGGATAAGGCCTCCCATGGGGTCAACAAAGTCGGGGATATCAAGTTGAGGCAGGACCCAGCCCCTCCCTTGTATCAAGGCTAAGCAAGGTGTCCCTCTATAGGGAATGGGTTCCAAAAAGCCAGCTCATGCTCCAGAGATAAGGCCTGTAGACTTTGGTTTATAAAGGACAAAATTCCCCATGTTTTGTTTCACTCTTTTACAGAGGTTTGCCTGGGCCTGCTTTGAAAGCGGCTGTTCATTTGGATAGGTAATTTTTTTAAGAAAGCACCAGTGTTTTTCCTTCATAAGTCCCTCTTAACAAATGGGACTTTTGACTCCTCCCCATTTTTTCTGAATTCTCCTTCCTAGCTCTTCACACATGGAAATACTTTGGGTGCTTCTGCTTGTATGTGAATTCCCACCTTTGGATTTCAGTGAATTCCAAGAGTGAGGAATGCTTTCTATGATCTGAGAGCAACATAGTGCAAGGAGAATTCCCCATAGATCTTTGACACTAGTGTTTGGTGAACCCCAGGTGAACTTATGCTTGATACTAATTATTAGATGAGCTTTATTGGTATGGTCAAAGGAGGCGTTTAATTTTGACTTTTACCTTAATCAAAGCGAACAAGGCTAATAAGTGACTCTGTCATGAGAGTAGGAAATTTGGGGGCATTAAGTGGCTGTTTCTCCTTTGCTAGTGTGACCTATCACATCCAACCATTCTCAAGTAGACTTTGGCTAGAGTCCTTAACAACCAGGTGATTAGTTTCATCCACAGACCTCTGAATTTTGCCTCTGCTTTCTTGGTTTCATGCTGTTTCCAAGTTCTTGGTCACTTTAATTTTATTTTATTTTTGAGTGGGAGAAACATTTGAATTTCTAAAGGTTTTCTATGTTACATATGAATGGGAAAACAATCATAGATTTTACATTTAGAATCCATAAAGTATGCTTTCATGATAGAAACATGAAGATCATATAAGGCAAAATACAAGTATATCCTTTATTTAAAAAGGCAGGCATCATTACTGTGAGTTCTGGATTTTATCCATCTCCAAGCCTCTAACCCAGTGTGTAGTATGAGAGATGAGTGAGGTGATATCAACTGGAATTGCATTTTATTAGCTGCTGACAAATATGACTTAAGTAGAATGGATCACTGGGTAGGAATGAGCCTTGTTAAAAGTGACAAGGTCAACTTTTAGGAATGGCGGTTCAGTTGACACCTCAGCACTTACCATTCATTGCTCTTACAGTCTATATGGCATAATGGAGCAGCCTACTTAGAGTGTCTTAAAGTTAGTTCCTAAGGCACTAGAGTAGCTAATGGACCAAGGTGCATTCATTTGTCCAACTTTGCAATAAATCTAAAATTTGTCATTGCCACTTTACATGGTATAGACCTGTCTAGGTTACATTAAGTTTAAAATAAAGTGTATTACTTGAGTTAGCAAGTATTGAAACAATTATTAAGTACTCATAGAAATGTCTGCTAGTTGCTATAGGAGATTGCCATTTGAAGTGGGCTAACATTGGGTTTCATTGTTGGTAGAGATATTTGAAGGAGGAGATAGGAAAATGAAGTAGACACTGTTGCAGGCACAGTGACAAGAGGCAAAGAATTCTACAGCAGACTTTTTGGACCACTGTAGTTCCCATAGCAATACAAGTTGTTTAAGTTGGTGGCTTTGGCTTCTTGTCTGTGACTGCTGTCTGATCTGTAATTTTAAAGGCAGTGTACAAACTGGTATTTAAGCAGGAAAACTGAGACTGTGGTATTTGCAAGGAAATGCAGACGAACAGGAAAACATGAGTAGTTGGTGCTTTGTAGGTCATTATTACCCTTGCTTAATAAAGTAATAGATACTTCAAAATCGCTTTGAAGTCCTTGCCAGCTTCTTCACAGGACTCTGAAATCTGATCCTCCTGCCTTTTAACAGTGTGTGAAAGTGCAGACGGTAATGCTCGTGAATTCATTCATCCACTTCCAAACAGTAGTGTGGGCATGGAGTGAGAACATGAAGGCTGAGAAAGAAGGGGGCAATGGCCTCCCCAGCATCAAATAGTGGAATGTCAGACTGGGCTGACTTTTACTTAGGAAGGCTTGAGCTTCCAGAGATACACAGTGGTTTCCCCAAAGGTTATGAAAAGAATTAAAGGAAAATGTTTAGATTTTTTTTAACATTTAAAAAAATGCTTATTTATTTATTTATTTATTTATTTATTTATTTATTTAGTGTGTGTGTGTGTGTGTGTGTGTGTGTGTGTGTGTGTGTGTGTGTGTGTTTGAGAAGCATAGGGCCAAGCTAGGTGAAAAGCAGCTCAACATGTATTTAGTTAAGCAGTTGATAGAATATTAATTTAATAGATGTATTTAAAGAGGAAGAAATTGGCATTCAAATAATTATGATGGGGCATGGAGAGGTCAGGAGAATATCTTGTGCACTTGGAAGACAATCCTTAGTGTGGAAGACTGGCCCTGCCATCAAAGGACATAGTTTTGTTATCTGCATCCTCTTCTTGAGCAGGTGGTCCATGGGCTGAAGTTCTTGGAAATGTCAAGAGACATTTTTACAAATATCATAAATGCCATACAGGAAAAGAAGGAAGTTTTATCCCCAGTTCTGTGGCATGACTTTTGTTGTATATTTCTAATCTCTGCTGCATTTAGGGAGAATATGGTAACTAGACCCTGGGTCTTGCCCAATGTGCTTGCTAATATGTGGGTTAGAACAAAGGTTGACTACCTCTTTGCTTCTTACCTGCTGGATTGTGTAAGAGAGAAGCTGGAATCTGTGCCTTTTCATCTTTCAGAGGCAACAAAGCCCCAAATGAGAAGAGCATTGCCCCTACTTTCATGAGCGTAAATTGGCTGTGGTGAAATGAAGATGTCGTCATTGGAACATTGGTTTCAGTGAACACTGGTCAGTGGGCTTTTAAAGTTTACCTGGCTTATTGCTTATGAAGCAGCAATGCCATTTATAAAGACTAGGTTTGTTCTTGAGAAATAGGGTGCTTGTATAAAATAAGAAAAAATATAGGAGAATAAAAAGGAAAGAAACAAATGAAGGCTACAAGTGTTTCTGGGGTAAGAATGATGATCATTGTCTGATAAAATTTTTTTTTTCTGATGAAAAATGGCACTGACTTGGCAAGATAGCCACTCTTATATTATAGATCATTTCTGGATAATGGGTTCTACTTTTTAAACCATTACCTTTATTAGAGAGCTAATATCTAAGCTATATCATGAGAAGGAGGGAATAGGAAAGAGACCTCAAGGTATATGTCCACTACTTGTAGGTGAAAATGGAAGCCTGTAGATTCACGTAAAACTGCCCAGCTATCAAAGCACTCATGCTCTTGTACTGTAATACTGCACATGCTAAGTTGAGAAGCTGGTAAAGACCAGGAGATGGGTCAGGACTCCTTTGCATCCTATTAAGAAGGATGAAAGAGATGCTGAAGAGGTGTTGGGTAGGTTACTGGTACTTCAGGCAGAGAGTTTGGAAATGAGTTCTAGTTGATAAAGAGTAAGATAGGATTGGATCCATGGCAGCTGGCTGGCAGCAAGTATGGGGGTTTCACAGGCCTGGTGTTTTAAGTCCATGGAACACTTCTCTTGGCTTCTGTCTTAGTAAAAGAGGAAGCACTTGAGATAACATGCAAAGGTCAACCTGGCAGCATTGCTGGGAAGGTGCTGGGCAGTTTGCAACCCTTACCTTTGCCATGAGTCTGCTTTGGTGTGAATGTTCTCCAAGTGTAATTATACAATGTGTTAGTCATTCAACTTGTGGTTTTGGTTATCTTTTGCCTTTCCTTCTGATTTCTATGAATACTTAAAGAGCTTCTGATATGTTTTGTGCATTTCCTAGTGCTAATAAGTGTGAATATTGGTTCTCCAAATAGACAATATCTTTCAAAGATTGTATTCACATGACTTCTTGTTGTAAGGCAAGCCTCCCCCTCCCAATTTTTTTGTTACAGTTCTGTGTAGGTGGTGTTACAATACTATTGAAAATTCTTGTGGTTATATTTATAACTTCCACTAGATTCAGAGCTTCATGATAGTGGAATAGAAAACTAAATATAACCTATGTTGTTTGTGCTTTTTCCTCAGAGGCTCTTTGGGCTTTAAAAAGAAGGAAGAAAAAATGTGAGCTTTGTGGAAAGGCATTAGTGTGAATGAGCAGCTGTATGCACCTCTGAGAGACAGTTTGTTACTAAAAATAGAGGCTGTCTAAGGATAGCAACCCAAAGCATTTAATAGGCAGATTCTGCATGGGCAGAAATAAATTCCAGAAGAGTGTGAGATTAAGGAATGGGACTGCAGAAATAATCAGAACTGTGGCCTCCCAGCTAGGTTTGCATAATCTCAAAGCAGCTTCAAGCAAATGTGTTTACTGCCAGCACAGACACCAGCCTTTCCCAGTCTCACCACAAAAATTGAGGTTCAGTGTAGCAATGAAACTAAAAAGAAAAAAAAATACCAACAGTGCACAAAGGGTATTTTTAGCATCCTAAAACAAATTGTTATTCAAATTCAGAAAACTGAGAGGGGAGAAGAGTAAAAAAGGAAGAAATTGGAAATGCTCAAAGCAACAAGATGTAGGTAGACCTTTCAATGTGTTTAATAAGAGTTGGCTAAGGCAGCAAGGTAGTTCAGGATGATTTTTCACCGGATTTCATTTAGAATGTTTACATTGGGGCTGGGAAATAACTCAATTGCTAAAGTTTTTGATTTGTAGGCACAAGGACCTGAGTTCTAGCTTTAGAATAAACATTTAAAAATAAAGCAAGAGCTGGGGTTGAGTATGTGTAATGCCTTTGCTGAGATAGGCAGATCCCTAGGGCTAATAGACCAGCAAGCCTAGCTTACTTTATAGATTTCAGGCTTGTGGGACACACTCTTTAGAAGAAAGTGAGGTGGATGGTGACTAAAGAATGATACCTGAGATTTTCCTCTGTCATGCACACATGAACACATACACATACACACACATACTCTCTCTCTCCCTCTCTCACACATACACATACACAAACACACACACATACACATACATGTACACACAGATTGACACACATAACAGAGAAAGTGTCCATTTCTGTATTTTAAAGAGAATGTATTTACATTTATTTTGTGTGTATGCGTGTTTGCCTGTGTGTGCTCTGCTTGTGACCCTAGTGTCCTTGGGGCTAGGAGAGAGCAGAGGAATCCCCTACACCTGGAGTTACAGATAGTTGTGAGCTGCCATATCAGTGCTGAGAACTGGACTTGTGTCCTTTGCAAAAGCAGTCAATGCTTTTAACTGCTAAGTCATTTCTCTAATTTCTGAAAGCCGTTTTTAACAGCTCCCATTTCTATATTTTGTCATTTGTTAAATTAAGATAGCTGGAACATAACATCCCATTGCTTTAATTTATCATTCTTTCAATTAGAACTTCAGGCTTGTTTGTACCAATGGTAAAGTGATTGCCCACCCTGCTGGTTATCTGCAATTGTCAACCCGACAGGACCTGGAATTACCTGGGGAGTCTCCCCTCAAAATTGTCTTCGTTGGGTTGTCCTCTGAGCAGTCTGTGGAGGATTGTCTTCATTGGGTTATCCTCTGAGCATGTCTGTGGAGGATTGTCTTCTTGCCTTAACTGATGTGGGAAGACCCACATTAAATGTAGGCGGCACCTTCTAGTAGCAGTTCTGATAAAAGGACACAGGATCAGGAAAGTTCACCATTTTGTTCAGCTGACCTTTCCTCTGGTTGATGACATCATCTACTCTGTTGCTGCTGTTGCTGATTCCTTTGCTCACTAATTTCATTAGTCTTCAAACATGAACTGAAGATGAATTTCTCTCCAGGAATCATTCATGCCCTTGACACTAGATTGAGACTGCCAAGGCACATAGCTTTGTAGACTGAGCATTACCAGGTTCTGGGTCTCTGGTGTGAGTGACAGTTGTCAAGCTTCACAAGTAAGTCAATGTAAAAATCCCCTTTTAAGCTTGGGATCAGAAATAACCTGGACTGACCCTTCGGACCCCACTCCACGTATAGGAACACCTGACTCACTCTTGAGGTGGGGGGGACAAAACAGGATTTACCAGGAGTGGAGACTGAACTAAGCATTATTGGATCAGTGGGACCATAGAACTGTCTGCTCCCTGCCCAGGGAGGGGATGGGAGTTGTGGAGAAGAAAAAATGACCTGATGTGGTGAGAGGGGGAAGGGACCTTGAATGGGGATATATAGGGATGGAAAAAAAAAAAACCCAGAGGGAAAGCTGAACACAAAGTAATTTTATGTGTAGCAAATTATTTGCATTATCACCCTTGATAAGTAAAGCTTATGATTTTTATCTTCTTTATAGTTATTGTTAACTTATCAGCATTTTAAATTCAATTTACTGTTTTTCTTGATAAATACAAAGTAAAAAAGACAAAAAGCAAAAAACAAACAAACAAACAAAAATCTCCTTTTAATGTCTTCTCACTGTATCAGTTCCATTTCTCGGAAGAACCTTGACTAATATACCTACCAAAGAAAGGGCTCTGAGCTCTTGTCTATCTGCCACACTCTTGCCACCTATAACAAAATAATCTGGAAATCAGCTTTCTGTGGAAGGGTTTTGATATCTATAATTTTTATTTTATTATTTAATTGCTACTTTGTATTGAATTGTGTTCACTCTTCAAAATTGTTTTTAAACCCTAGCTACATGCCATGTAATGTTTGCAAAGGGTTGCCTTGGAGACCAGTAGGTTCCCATGAGGTTGTGAGGTTTGGATTTTTATGCTGAGATTAATGGCCTTAAAAGTAAACAAAAGAGTTACCAGGATGCCCTCCTCCCCATCTCCCCTGGTACTTCCTCCATGAGCAGGTTCAGTGGGAAGGCAGGTACTCCCACACTTTTATATTTTACTCCCAACCTCCAAAACTTTGGGAGAATGAATGTGTGTTGTTTAAACTACTCACAGTGCTGTGTTTTGCTGTAGCAGTTTGGGCAGACTAATATAATCTCCATGGTCACTGCTGTGTGGAGTATAACCATAACATAGTAAAGACCATAGCCCAGCCATGTGAAGTTGCTTATTTTTCTTCATATTTGTTTCTTTCTGTAAAAGAAAAAGACTTATTTTATTTTTAATTTGTGTTGTGTTGTGTGTGTGTGTGTGTGTGTGTGTGTGTGTGTGTGTGTGTGTAGGTGCCACGTGAAGCCAGAGGTGTGAGCATCCTAATGCGAGTACTGTGAACTGAATTCAGATCTTCTAGGAATACATGTTCTCACGTGGTTTCAACCAGCTGAGCCATTTCCAAATCCTAAATCCTTTTCCTCTTTTACTAAAGATACAATTGTCAACAGGAGATGACATCACCCTGTCCATTCTCTGATCCTAACTGGCCTGATACAATGGTTAAGGCATTTACCTAATGCATACATTTAAAAGTTAATTAAAAAGCAAGGCCAGATGTGCCAAGCATTTCTTCAATATTGCACTTCAGAAATAAAGAGGGGAAGCTGAGGGCTGCTGGTATTTAAAGTATTCATGGTTACACTTTGGTTTTGAACCAGTGAATTGTTCAGATCTTGGCAATGGAAGAGAGTTTAGACCATATTTATAGGTAGATACATGAAGAAAATGCTGCTTCCTAAACTGAAATATTTGTCATGGGAAGTTTATCAAGTATATACCCTCCTTGTAATAAAACAACTAACATAATGTATAAGTTAAAATTATATCTACCTCCCCAGTGCTAGGATTTCAGATAGACCTAGGATCACAGCCAGCTTTTCAGAAGAGTTCTAAGGATCTAAACCCAGGTCCTTTTGCCTGTGCACAAAGCAGGTTTTACCTATTGAGCGATGTTCTCAGCTCCTAAACCACCCCCTCCTAAGCTCTGTGGATGAACCTTTTTGTGGTGATGAAGGACCCAGAGTGGAGGTTAAAATTCATTATGAGGTGCATGAATAGACATAAAGGTGGACACAAAGACACATTTATCACACTGGATGTGGTCAGATTCTTCTTCATCAAAAACAGAATGGAAGAAAGTAAAATCACATAGGCTGCCTTCATTCTTTGCTGGCAAACCTGTCCAGTAGCTGGATTGATTTTTGTTAGATGATCCCCCAGGGTGTTTTAATGCAAAGCACATCATATTAAATTACAGCATAAGAAACTGCTGCTTTTTGTGGGTCAGAAACAGTCAAATGTTGGCAATTTCTTATGGTCATATTTATAGATCTAAGTTGCCTGGGGTGATTGAAAAAAATGATCAATAACGATCCAGGCACTTAAGCTTTCTCCATGTATACCTCTGTCCCTTTTATTACTATGATTCATTGATATTCACAATTATGAAAAAGATTCTCTCCCTCACTAAACACTAGTCAGCTGGTCTAAGGTCTTACTTCAATGAGGTCTTGACCTTGGCCTGTGAAGATTAGACTAAAAGCTAACATAATCTCTAAGAGCTCAAGGCAGAATCCCTAAAATGTCGTTAGCCTCCTAAAGTACCTGTCTGGAAACACTGAAGGCTTTGTTACCAAAGGAATATGTGACCACTACCACCCCCTCCCCGATTCCTGAAGGTAGACTTCATAACTCCCTGCCTTCCTGCCTTGGAGCAAGTTTTGACTTTCTTGAGTGAGCATCCCTCAGTCTGATATTAAAATGTTAAGTTACCCCTAGATAAATCGGGCTTGAATTCAATCTATTCCTAGCTAAAATCTTTTCTGAAGGACAGGAATAGTATCTATCTTTGTTTTTCTTTGATAATTCATAGTTACTGGTCATACTCAGAGGTACTGAAACAGCAAAATGGGTGGGTTAGGGTTAGGGTTAGGGTTCTTATCATTATTAGGAACTTATGGAACAGATCAACTGGTTCTTCTGCTAGGAGATAGTGCTCTTGTAAACTGGTAAGATTTATCACTTGTATTGGTTTAATAAAATGATAATTGGCTAGTATGCAGGCAGGAAGTTTAAGTGGGGTGACCAGGCTTGAAGAATTCTGGGAAGAGAAAAGGCAGAGGATCAGATGCCAGCCTATGCAGAAGCAAGAGGAGAATGCTGCACTGAAGCGAAGGTACCAAGCCATGTGGCTAAACATAAATAAAATTATGGATTAATTTAAGCAAAAGAGCTAGTTAGAAATAAGCCTGAACTACTGGTCCAACATTTACTATAATATTAAGCTTCAGAGTTAATTGTTTTATAAAGCATCTGCTGGCCTGCAGATGGAGAGATTTGTTCTGACCACCAGCCCAGTGGAACACAGAAGCTTACAACTACATTCTTTTGCTATCACGGAATTACCAGGCCGCGATATTTATATATTCGAGTAATGTTTATTATTCCAAAGACACTTACGGTACATAGGGGAAAAGGGAGAAACAGTGCGCAGGAGAGTGCCACTGAGCAGTCTTTCCTAACCATGCTACAGGTCAAAAAGGGGCTCTCTCCTCATCCTGGGCTCTTTCCAGTTGACCACGCCCTGCCTGGCTCCAGTTCCTTGACGTCATCAGAGTTTACCTGGGTAGCTTCTGATTTCCTGATACATTTTGCTATATATTATTTGCCATACAGATGTTCACAGCTTTCTCTTCCACACAAGGATGACTGCAGGTGACATTGATAGAAAGATAACCTGGTATTGGCCTCGATTTATTGAACAGTAATTTTTTAATTTAGGTTATGAATTATTTTCAAAACTCCTGACTATACACACATTTTCACAAAAACATAACTGAAGACTCTCTTATACTTCCTATAAAGCCAGAAGGCTAAAGCAACTCGGATTCAAAACTGAGCATGACCTGCAGTTTAAAGGAATGTCCCAGAGAGCATTACAATGACTCTAAGAATTGGAGCATAGCTATGTCACTGGGCACCTGTCTTCATTACTATGATTCATTGATATTCACAATTATGAAAAGAAGAAATGAAGGAAGGAAACTGTTCACAAGTGCACCCTCCAAGAAAACACTTTCTGTTAGATACAACCATAGATTTAAAGTTATTTGCATGAAAAGCTTTCTCAGGCATTGTGACCCTTTGAGGAGGTCAATAAACAGATATAGTTTTTTTGCCACACAACCTCCAGGACTTTGACAACAAATGTCTAGTAACTCAGAAAGCACTGAATGAAAGCAGTGTTGGTAGCAATGCAGTGCGTGAAATTGTGTGCTTCAAACTATTACTCAAAGCACAGACAGATCTCATTGTCGTTAATGTTAAATACTTGCTCAGAGAGAAACAGGCCACTAGTGTAAAGTGGTATATGACTGAAGCATTTGTCTAAATTGTTTTATGATTAATAAAAACCTAAGAGTTAGATATTGGGACAAAAACCTGTTAGATCAAGAAAACAGGAGGAATGACCAGATGACCCTCTCTCTCTATGCTTCCCAAATCGAAAGGACCCTGGAATTTTTTCCAATTTTTTTATGCCTCTCTATATTATCATATCCTGTGTCCTCTAAGATCTCTATAGGTGATTCTGGTGTGCCTGTCATTGGCTACCCCCAACCTCTGATTCAAGGTTAACTTTATTAACAATCTAAGAGGGTCACAGTGCAATCAATTTTCCTACAGCATAGAACTCCAAGATAGGGGATTCCATGGAATTTCTAGAAAGGGACAGAACTAGTGTCTGAGAATAGGAGTTCACCTGGCTACAAGTTTTCCCCAGATCTTCAGTAAGAAAGCTCTTATTTGTGGTTTGTTTGCTGGGTGTGGTAGTGGTACATTGTGTGTGTGTGTTCATGATTATATTAGTCAAATATCTTGTGATTTCATAGTATGAATTTTGTAACTTTCAATAAATTCTTTATAAAGTCTTGGATTAATCACTCTGTTTAGATGTATGCGTATCTGTAACAGTTTGGATCCACTGATAAGTTCGTGAAGTTCCAATTCTTCAAGCAGGATAAGAAAACACACAGGTCCCCTTTTCCCTAAGTTCTGGATAAGGTTATTCCAGTCTGGTTGGATCCATGTGACCCCACATGCCTTTACATTTGCTAGTGGTCATGTGTTCATCATGTGTGGTTGGCAGAGAAAGGAGAAAAACTCATTTACATATACTTTTCTTTTTGTCCTCAAATCAGAAATCCAGGAGGGGAATACTCAAATTCAGGATTTCAAAATAGCTATATAAATGAGCAAAGTCATTTGCATGTCATGGTGATTGAAAGGGGATAAAGATTTGAATCTTTGGAACAATACTTGGGTTTACCTAGGAGAGAAAAGTAAAAGTAAAAAAGCAAGGGGTGCGTGGAAACTCGTCCCCCTAAGAGTCTAGTAGACTAATAACATCTATGTGAATGTTGATCTCTGTGTCAGCATTAAATCATCAAGTTTTTCTTTCTCCCTTAATTTCAACTTCCTCTTTTAATTTTTTTTTAATTCTCATACATGTTCACAGTGTTCCTTGGTTGTACCATCTTCTCCTCTACATCCTCCTTATGACTTCCACTCACCACATCTCCCTCCCCATTTCATGTCTTCTCTTTATAACTCTATAAGTTCAACCAGTGCTATCCACATGCAGATTAATATGAAGTCCTGCACCAGGGCATGGGCAATTCACCCATGGCCATCTCTCCAAAGAAAAGTGATTCTCTCACTTTCATCAGCCATCAGTTTTCTCCTTTAGATAATAAGAAATCAGTCAATCTAATTGGAAGGAACCACAAACTCTGCTCCATCTTTTACACATGGAGAAAAAAATAATTTTTGAGCCTTACCAGCATTTCCACAACATGTCTGTCCACAAGTTCAGACACAAAATCTGAATCATGTTGGAGATTTTTTTGTTTGTTTAATCATGTAACAAATATGAGAGTGGTATCCTTGCAAGAATGAGGAATCTGTTTTTCATCTCCACTGTTGGTAGAGGGGGTTTGTTGTATCTCTGAGCCTTGTGCCTGTTTCTGAACTAAAGGTGGAGCTTGAATGAGAATTTGGAACAAGGACATGGGCAGTTATAAATGAGTAGATAATTGCTGAAACCAATACTAGTGTAATTTGAGGATCCCAAAGACACCAAGTTAATAATCCCCAAAGTGGTTGTAGAACAATACAAAGTAAAACCATATAATAGTATACATTTCACTTTTTCATAGTTCAAGCATTTTATGATTAAAGGCAGTAATGGTAGAAACACACAGATATGCACAAACCCAAATTTACAGGGCTAGCAAAGTATTTCCATTGAGCAGTCTATATTTTCAAAACATCTGATAGAGAAATATGTCTATATTAGCAGATCGGAGGGAGACACCCAACTAAAGAAACTGGATAATATAGCAACATGGAAAAAACCTTTAGGGCTGGAGGTAGGAAGGAAGGTTCCATTTTTTTTATCCAGCATGCAAAGGAACTTAAGTTTTTAGAGTTTCTTGAAATTACTAGAGAAGTTTACAAACTTTTCTGAATCACAATTTTAAATGCTTACAATATGTAAGATTACTGAGAAAATTGATTATATTGTGGAGCCATTATCAACACACTTAAAAATCTAGCTTTGCAATGACATGCACTGAATAATAGCATGCATTTGCATTTCCTTAATTTTGAAGTATCAAAGCATGCTTGTGAGAATCCTGACATTTTCATGGTTCTAAGGAGGCATGACAATTTCTGAGTCTTCTTTTGACAACAGTCACAACCCTGCCTGGCTTATTGCTTGCCTTAATAACTAGATGTAAATCTCACCTAGAGGTGAATAGGCCAGATAGAGGTTAGTGGCAATAAAGAAGCATTTTTTCCTTGTCCAGTTTCATAGCCTGAGTTCTCCCAAGAGATTTTTTGCTAACAAAGTCTATCTAGTCTTACTTTCTTTACCTCTCCCCAGACCCTGAGCAGTGATGCTGGGAAGACACTCAGCTCAGCTTAGCCTTTTGAGGACTCCTCTTTCTGTGAAGCCTGCCTACACAAGGCAGTCCTGTCTCCTGTCCATCTTTCAAGAATAGTGGGCATCCATAGGGACACCTACAGTGGTCTGGTGATGCGGGTGACTAATCCAACTCTCCAGGGGTGGTATCTACAGTTCTTCAGGATGGTACTGAGCCATGTGGTCCTAGTGGCTGCTATGATGATCTCCAAATGTCTTCTGTGGCTTATTCCTTATGTTAATCTGCCAGTACATCCCTAAGAGTTTAAAGCTGCTGGTGGAATAATGATAGTTTATACTGGATTGTGGCATGGGGTTGATTGACAGCTGGCTAAACTGTTTCTAAGTGAATCTGTGGGAGTGTCTCAGGAAAAGATCCACCTTTGTGTCTATTGGCTGAGTAAGGATGACTCTCTCCATAGGGGTGAGTCTCAGTCAATCCTATAGAATAGACTGAAAGGTGGACAGAGGGCAGATTTCTGTGTTTGGGATTTCCTTCTTCTTCTACCCTTGGACTTTAGCACTACTCTGTTGGTCTGTAGACTCCTAACAGACTTACACGATTCTACTGCTTCTTACTGGTATAGGGGACTTCCAGTTTGAACCAGAATGACCTCAGTAGCTTTCCTGGTTTCTAAATTGTAAATAACACCTCGTGGGACTTCTCAGCGTCTCTAATCATCTAAGCCAGCATTTAATGGTAAATATACTTTGGTCTATCTACATATATTTTATAAGTCCTTATCTACTGTCCTTGGAGTACCCGAACTTATAGGTGCACAGGCTGTAAAAAAACAGTTTGAGTGTAAAACCAGTGCTGGGCACCAGAGATGTCCATGGCTTTGGAAGAGGATGTTTCTTTGTCCCAGACTTTTTCACTGATAAAATGAATGGATGCTGGCCCATACCATAAGAAGGTATATGAGATTCTAAGGTCTTCAAAAAAATATTAACAACCTAGAGTATACTTGATAGTTACTAGTAGTTTTGAATGAAGTGTGGGGAAAGGTGTGCTGCTGATTGAGCACCAATTCTAATAACTTCTACTTATGATTTTAAATATCTGGTAGTCTGACAGGCAATACCTATTTATGCAGGGTTATATTATAAAGCCAAACCATGCCCATTTGTGGGGAGAAATTATATATGGTTTCTCATATGTATACACTGATATGTCCCAGCAGGGTTTTAAAACTATAAGCTGCCAAACAATACTGTAGAAAGTGACTTCTACAGAAAGCCCTAAATGGTTAAATATTGGTGATTTCCTATAATTTAACCTAATATTTGCATCATAGCTGTTTAATAGCTTTTGGTTTATACTCCCCACCTCTCAAGATTCTCTAGATCTCCAATCAATAAAACCCTAGGGATCTTGCTGTGGGGGCCAAAGCTGATTAGTTTTTATCAAAGGGAAGGTTTTTAAAGAACCTATTGATTATTTGTTGACTTGCTGACACTGGGCATGGTCCTCTTATGGTTTATATCCAGTGTTCTTCATCTGTCATTTTTATAAAAGTAGCATTCAAAGCCTACCTTGAAACATGGAGTCATTCAGGATATTTCTTAAACTTCTATGTTGTCTCCCTAAAATTCTAAGTGTCTTTTCTTTGAAATGTATGAATTACTGTCTAGTTCTCTTAGGAGGAGCATAGAATGGACTGATTCAGCAGAGGCCCTAAGAGGATTATCAGCAGGCACCTGGCTCCAAATACTTACCAGATGTGCACAGCCTCACTAGGCTATGTAGTGTTCCAGTGAGGGGGAACAGACTGAACAGGGAATCCTGTCATAGTGTTATTTCCTGGCACTGTGGTAGGTCATCTCATACACACGAATGACCTGACCGCCAATGTGGGGGAGCAGAACACAGAAGAATAATTATTTTGGTTTTTAAGACTCTCTAGGATTTGGCTCTGCTCTCTTCTCCAGCAGGTCTTCTCAGCAGCTTTCCACCTCTTCATTTTTAGAAGAACTCTTACCTCCTCCCTGACCGTCTCTTTTCCTTCTGCTGTTCAATGCTGAGATATACAACCTAAGCCACAGTGGTAATCCTCTTAAAGTCACATAAGACATAGCCTACAATCAAAGGGTGGCTAGATCACCACACAGACTTCTTTCATATGGGGCACATGGATCAAGACTTCCTTTGAAAGGGTACAACTGTGGGAAGAAGAGGCTTGATAAAGGCAGACATGAGTCAAGGCCCTGCAAAGAATTTAATACTTCTGGGAAATACTGCTTACAGTTTATATGGCCAACATTTATCTGCCAGGAGTGGTCTAGACAGTGGAGAAACAGTTCCTGAACTCTAAGAGACAGTTCAAAAACTAAAACTCCCTCTTCATTTATAAAACATGATAGTGTCTCTCTCATGTATCTCTTATTGGCTTGAAACTTGTTATGTAGACCAGACTGGTTTTGAACCCATGGATCCATCCACAGAAAAAAAAATGGAACATACTTTTATATATTTTTTTTCTTGTGACAGGATTGTTGTTTGTTTTTGCTCTTTTGGGGGGGCTACCACCCAGCTCCCCAATAAATCACACACCGGGACTTATTATTAATTATAAATGCCCAGTCTAGCTTGCCTTGTTTCTTGCCAGATTTTCTTAACTTATCCTGTGTATTTTTTGCCTTTGGATTTTTCTTTTTCTATTGCTGTACACCTTTCTTTGTTTCTTACTCGTAGCTTGCTGTGTAGTTGGGTGGCTGGCCCTTGGGGTCCTCCTTCTTTCTGACTAGTTCTTTCTTCCTTCTCCCAGATTTCTCCTACTATATATTCTCTCTGCCTGGTATTCCCACCTATCCTTTCTCCTGCATTTTTATTGGCTGTTCAGTTCTTTATTAGACCATCAGGTGTTTTAGGCATGTGCAGGAATACAGCTTCCCAGAATTGAGCAGATGCAACATAAACAAATGTAACATACCTTATAGTAATATTCCCAAATACAGGTCTCATGATCTAACCTTGGCTAGCCTGGAACTCTCTTTGTAGAGCAGGCTGACCCTGAATTTACAGATCTCCTTCAACCTCTGCTCCCCAGGTGCTCGGATTAAAGATGTTTGCCACCATAACCAGCATGAAGCATGTTTTTTATAGTGCTGTTGTGGAGGAATAAAGTCATGTATTCAAAAGCAAATACATATGAAGTGAGAACCAGTTACATTTGTCCCATTGGAAAATTCCCTCCTCCAGATGAAGAATTACAACCCTAACTGTTTTTCTCCACCAAGTATACACCAGTGTGAAAGATAAAAATCATAAGAACAAAGTAGAATACAAAAGCCAAGAGAACATGCCTCTGTTTTCCTCTTGTTACTCAAGAGCCAGTGAGTCTTCCCATATCTCCATGGACACGGATGAGTAACACCCACCATAGCACCAAGCATTTGTCACTGGGCCACAAAGGCAGTGCATATGCAGAGGCCACCTACTTGGAGAAGCCTGCTTAATTTACTAGCCAGCATGCCCCATAGGGAGAGGGCCAGACTGAACTCAGTAGCAAACTCTTGCTCAGAGAAGTGAAGGCAGGAAAGGCAGGTGTCCCTGGGGGCATAGACAGTTACACCAGTGGCAGTGAGTTGCAACCTCATGAACATTGTACAATTTGCTTCTTGCTTTTTTTGGGGCTCTTGGCCAGCATATTTCAGGGGAATTATAACACTTTTGCTAAAGGGAGAAGAGAAGCCTCATCTTATTTTTTGGAAGCATAATAATTTTATTCATGTAACTGGTCTTGAATTTTATCTCCCCTGAAGGCAAGGGGGTTTCTTCTGGTTTTACCTAAGTTTGAACCCATTTGCATGAAGTATATTTTAAGAATAAGCCACTGTCACATACAAACAAGTAATTCCTTTTTTAATAAAAGATGAATAACTGGTGTTTGTTGATGTGTGGATTCCTTACATATGAAGTATTTGAAAGACTTTGAGTCTGAAGCTACTTCATATTTGAAATACTAACGCCAAATTGGCATTTGAATGAGTAGTTAAAAAGAATTATGCATATTAATGTAGTAATTCCTAATTAACAGAATGACTTTCAAACAAGCCATTGAGCTAGGTGTCTAAGGAGCAATATCTTTAATTGCCCCAGGATAAACTACAAACAGAACCCACAGCAGGGTAAAAAGCAGCAATAAAATTTGTCAATAAAACAAATATTGCTCCACCTCTTCAGCTCGGCTCTCTTTTCAGAGAGCTGTAAGCAGGCTTTAATGGAGAATTATTTAAAAAAACACTGAGGCATGCTGGGACACATCTCTGCTTATGTATGATGTGTTGGAATATTCTTTTAATCCTTTAAAGCTCATCATAAAGGAATGGAAAATATTTAGGTAAAAGTCACCTCCTTTGAAGACTTATGTGTCTACAAGAAGCTGGCCAGGATTATCAGCCTTTGGATCAAACATTTCTTGTGCCTGTTTTTCCTGTGAACACTGTGTACCAGCTAACTGTGATTACCATCTAATTAGGCCAGACTTTTCTGGAAGTTAGTAAACACTTTCATCACAGATGTATTCTTGGTCTTCTCTGTCATGTTTATTCTTAAACAGTTTTTAATAGTAAATTCACCTAACTCTTAAATTATCTATTAGGTTATTTCTAAATCTTGCTCTGATGTGAGTGGACGAGAATTACCATGGTCATGTTTTATAGCATGTTTAAGGGTGGGACCCCCTAGCTTATTTTAGTTACCTTTCCTGAAGCCACAGACACACAGGAATGTTAGGATGGTGGTTGGGTATTTTGGTCTCTCAGTGCTATGTATTTTTCAGAGTTCTTCTGATAGAAGCCCCTTTGTTCCCATTTTTGTGTCACCTCTGCATATTTTAATGGGACTGGAGGTTGTGGTGGGATCCCCTGCTCTGACCCAAAGTCTGTGGTATGTGACTCTGGGTTCCCCTTTTCATGCTGACAAATGGGCACGTGGACCAATTTGAGTTTATTACCAAATATCCTAAAATTTTAAAGTGGGTTATTTACTTGTTTATGTTGGAATTGTCACATTGACAGATCATAGTTAGCTGTCACCAGAGATCATCTTGAAGTGATATAAAAAATGAATACCAACTAAGACCAAGCTGAAGAAAGAAGAAATGGAATTCAGAAGACATTAGTGGTTAAATACCTGCTATTCATTCCTAAAGCCAGAGATAATTCAATACAACTCTGAAATAAGAGATTATCTTTTGCTGAAGAACAAGTTTGAGATATTTTTATCATTTGATAACCAGAGTCACAATGAATACAAAGAATTTCAAGCTATGTATCTCCCAAAGCAGACTTAGCTTGACTAGAAAGACTAAGCACAGTACTTACAGATCCCACCAAATGACAAGCCCACTCAACTAAGATGGGGGATATAGTTTGGAAGCTTGACTTGCTAATACATCAGAAATATTTACCAAAATCATGACCAGAGAATTAAAAATATAGCCAATTTGTGTATGTGCATGATGTATGCCCATGTGTGTTCATTTGTGAGTAAGTGGAAGTGTGGGTGTATGTATGTGTATGTGCACGTGCATGTGGAGACCGTTGGTTGACACTATGCATCTTCCTTGATTGCACTCCGCTTTGTTTTTTGAGACAAGGTCTCTCACTAAACTAGAGATTACAGAGTTGTCAGGACTAGCTGATCAGTGAGCTCCTGCAGTTTCCACCTCCCCTGTGTTGGAATGTAGGATTCCCACCAAACCCGACTTACTTTTTTTTATTATTATGAATAAAGTCACATTTTCTATCCATGTATATCCTTATTCAAGATCCCTTCCTCCTCCCACCCCCTCCAGTCACTCTCTCTTCTCCACATCTCCCCATCTCCTCCCCAGCAAGGGCAGGAGGTCCCAAGTTCCCAATATTGCTCAGCATCCACCTCTGGCAGATCTAGTTTCCTCCCCACAACCTCAAGACTGAATCAGGTGTTCCTCTAGGGGGAGTGGGATCCAAGGTGTCACTCCAAGGTGTTTCTGATTCCAAGCTGTTCAGTGGTTGTGGTTTGGAGCTTGGACATGCTTTGCTTTTTGCTTTTTTGTTTAGAGTTCACTAATGAGTGAGTACATCCCCTGCTTATCTTTCTGGGTTTGAGTCACCTCGCTCAGTAGGATATTCTCCAAATCCATCCATTTGCCTGCAAATTTTAGGATATCATTTTCTCTTACTGCTGAGTAATACTCCATTGTGTAGGTGTACCACAATTTGTTAATCCATTCTTCAGTTGAGGGGCATCTATGTTGTTTCCAGGTTCTTGCTATTACAAATAATGCTGCTATGAACATAGTTGAGCTAATGCCTTTGGAGTGCGACTGTGTGTCTTTAGGGTATACACCCAGAAGTCAAACCAGACTTTCTATGTGAGTGCTGGAAATCTGAACTTAGGTCTGTAGGCTTGAACAGCAGATAGCTTACCACCAAGCCATCTCCTCAGCACCCATCCCCTTGAGATCTTTAAACTTTACTTATACATGATTTCTACCTCAAATGAGCACTGTATAGTAATATAAAATTTAGTCAGAGATAGTTCATTCAATTTGTGAGCTGTTATACAGACTCACAAAGCAATACAGAGAGTGTAAACACACTGGAGGCAAAATGCAAGACAATCCCCTTGGAATTTATCTCAATTGACCGAGTCATGTCTCAGTGTAGGTTACAATGATCGGGCTTTCTCCAGCTCTCCCTCAGACTGACTCTCAGACTCTCTAGCCTCACTGGATGACCTTTAGTCTCCATGATTGATCAGTATTAACATTTGTCTTGTTTTCATTTTGAATCTTCAGACTTTGGATTCCTTCTTCTGAAACCCTAACCCAGCTTCTCATCTTTCCCTCTAGGCTGGGTGTGCTTGATTGACATTCTCATGGTCCAGTCCTCCTGTACTGGCCTATACTTCTGGATGTAAGCTTCTCTTGCAACAGCATTGCAAAAATGTTCTTGACTCCCTAGTCTCACCTCTGTTATCTCTAGAATATGACATAATAGTGTGGTAATAGTACACTTGTGTGTGTGTGTGTGTGTGTGTGTGTGTGTGTGTGTGTACATATTGGGAGAAGCAAGGTAAGAATTATCTCATTAATAATGCTCACATGTGAACAGACAAAGAAAAAGAGTATTGCTGTATTTAACTCCACAAAAGCTCTTTCTGTACATCTCTGTGAATATAGTACAAAAGACTGGGAGATCAACTCAGCCTCATCAAGAAAGAGATCCTGGTCACCATCAGTGGATTAAGGTCATTAGCATCCTGACTGAAGATAGGGAATAGTGTACATAGTTTATCATAGGGATGGATGCTGTATGTTGGTCCAAACCACAGAAGGAAGGCCTTGATCTCATGGCTTGCTACAAAGCAACTCTGCCACCCCTCCCCAGGCCCTTTAACCTCTTCACATCACTTCTTAGGCATGAATGAGACAGAGGGCCCTCACTGATGCACACAACCATTTTATGAGCACATGGGGAAACAGAAGTTGTGTTTGACAACTGAGAGTTGAATAGAACATGGATGTTTCTTGACATTTTCCAGTCACCATGACACCCAACCCTTATCAAGACTCCAAGATATGCCAGTCACATAACTTCTTGGTTGCTTAAAACCCTTGGATCCAGAAACCAAAAGTAACCAAGATGATGAGTTTATTTCATTTATTTCCCTGCAGTACTAGGGATCAAACCCAGAGCTTCTGCACACTAAGCAAAATTTTACTATTAATCCCATACAGTGTGTTTGTTAGTATTCTTTTGTGTAATAAGGTCTTGAGTAGAGGAGAATAAAATGAACAAAGAAAAAAGAAAAGAGGAAGATGGAGATATTTCTCAGATGAAGACTGGAAAGGTTAAATGTCTGAGACAGGTGTTAAAAACACCATAAATATACTTTTCTTATTTTAAAGCATACCTTAGAGTCAACTGAGTGTAAAAGAGGTAAGGTTATTCTCTCCTCTTGATTAGGGATAAAAAGCCCCTTCTCTGAAAATACCCTTGAAGCCTTTCAACTGTATTACAGGAATGCAGAGATTCCTGTGTCTCTAGGCTAACATCATAAGGCTGGGATTCAAGTCCAGAAGCTGATAACTGAGCACTGTCATTAACATTGGAAAATCACTTTCAGCTTCCTGAGGGCAGGCACTATCTGATTACATTGGAGCCTAGAATAATTCCTTGGAGTCACATATTATCTTTATTGTGTACATGAAGCACACATGATTCACGGAGAGGAAATGAGTAGACTAGAGACATGCAATTTGTAATATCAAAGCCAAGGCTAACTGGGGAGCCCTGACTCCCAGGCCACCCTGTCTACCCCTGTGCTGTTCCTCAGAGTCCTATATAGGGAGTGCTTCCTCTATGGCATCTTTCTGGAAGGCAGCTTCTGGCCATTCCTTATCTCTCTGTGGAGTTTCGATTTCTCATATCATGAAAAGGGCTTGATTTCTTGCCCTCTAATCAACTTCTTGCCCACTCCTATGACTTTCTTTCTCACTGGGCTTCCTAGTGGTTTTGAGTTATGAACACCCATCACCTACAACTGTCTGTTTCTTCATTTGCTCCAAAGGCAACTTGAGTGAATGAATTCTTTAAAGTGGTGACTATAATGAATCATTACATCTTGAGTCATTGCTAAGAAATGAGATGACACTATAGCACAGGCATACAGAACCCTAAATGACAAGAGCTGAGAGTGAATGAGGTGTTTTTAACGTGTATTTTTTAGAGTGGGCTTGCACAGAGATATTTGTGTAGACATGTATGTGCATGTGCATAAATGTGTGTGTGAGGGGGCAGTATGTGCATATGAATGCAGGAAGCCAGCAGAGAGTTTTGGAACTTTTCGTGTTGGTGTTATAGGAGTTGGGTACCACCCAGCATGGATGCTGGAACCCAGATTCCGATTCTCTGTAAGTGCAGTTCATACTCTTAACTCCTGAGCCATCTCTCCATCCCCCTGCCTTGTCTTTTGTAACTAGTTGGCTTTCTGTTTGTTTAGAGTATTGATGAATATATGGAACTCCAGGAAAGGAATGTTGGACTTATTCTGCTTTTTTTTATTTTTATTTATTTTTAAGGTGAAGATGGTACTTGGAATCCAGAAATAGAAAAGCAAGCCACATAATGGGTGATGCACCTGAGTAATTTTATTAACACAGTGTGAGAGTTGCTGAAAAGAAAAACTAGTAGTTGGATTTGACACAACCTAAATTGTTGATATGTAGAAGATATTAGTAAGAGAAGATTTTAACTGAGATAACAGAGTGTTGAAAGGTTGCTAAGTGAGGAGTGATTTCTGCAAAGTTTAAGCATAGGGTATTTAGTTATCAAGCTGGATGTTTGTGTAGTAGAAAATATTTAAGGGATCAGACACCTTAATATGCACATTCTAAGTGCTATTTAGCAATATCCTTCCAGGGCATGTTGGTGCCTGGAACAGAGCCATAGACTGTGCAATCATTCTGAACTTGCATCCATGCAGGAAATGGTTTTGATGTCTTTGTTTGCCTTTCCTTCTTTTGCACTCTGTGATTTCTACTTGACCACCCTTGTGTGCACTTACATACTGTAGCTCAACTGGGGAGTTTCCTCAACCCCTTCGTCCAGTTCAAAGTGAAACTTGGAGGAGGATTGGGTATTAGCAAATCATTATTAGGGCAAAGGACATGAGCAAGCTGAGCTGCTACCTCACGCTGTTTACAAAATTTCTTCCTCAAGGCTTCTGGTCTCTGTGTTTGGCAATGCTGAGACAAACAGATCAGAGGTCATCCTCAGTTTCTGTTTCACAGGAAATCATAGGCACAATAGCCACATACTCACCCTACTTGGTGGCCAGAATATAAATGCATTTATAACTATTATCTTGCTTTAATCCTTTCAGTAACACAGGAAGTAAGGCAATGTTACTGTATTTGATAGGTAGGGGGAAAAGATACATGAAAGATAGATAATGAACTCAAAGCTGCACTGTGTGTGAATGAAAGGATTACAATTAAAACACAGACTTGTTGCTCTGTAAAGCATGTGTTTGTGTTACTCTGCCAAACACTTAAAAATTCATTAATTTATTTTATGTGTGTGCTCCTTAGTGTATGTATGCAGAAGGGAGAGACCCAGGTCTTCAGCAAGAGCAGTAAGTGCTTTTAACCTCTGAGCCATCTTTCCAGCTCTGACACAGCATCTTTTAAAAAAATGTGATGTTGAGAGGGTTGAGATGAGACTGGGGCCCTCCAATGGCATATTCTTCCCTCCCTCTCTTTCTCTGTCTAGCATGTATGGTGTGCATATGTATATAGAGGACAATGGTTGCCATCAGCTGTCTGGATTGTCTTCTACCCCAACATCCTTTTTCTGGTAGAATCTTTCACTGAACCCGAGGTTCACTGACTGGCTAGACTGTTTAACCAGTGAGCTCTCTCTCTTTGCCTCCTCAGAGCTGGGGTTGCAGATGCTCCCACATTTTATGTGGGTGATAGGACCCAAGCTCAGATCCTCATGTTGTGTGGCAAGCATTTTACCAACTGGAGTATCTCCCTAGTACCTTCCTTTGCTTCTCTTCTCTGGTAACCATGGTAATCACAAAGCAATGGAAGTTGTAATGCAAACGTTTGCCCTTATATTTCCGTCTCTGCCCAGTAATATCACTTCCTGTCTCTACGTGCCAAGTACTGGGATCTCAAGTGCTGAGATCAAAGGCAAGAGCCTCCACTGCCTGGCTCTGTTTCTCTTTTAGACTGGGTGGCATTGAATTCCTGATCTGCCTGCTTCTTTCTCCCATGTGCTAAGATTAAAGGTTAGTGCCACTAATGCCTGGTCTCTATGGTTAGCCAGAGCTAGCTCTTCCCTCTGGTCTTCAGGCAAGCTTTATTTGTTAGAGCACAAACAAAATATCACCACAAGAAGCTATCCTAAGAGACACAGGTAATCATGTGTCAGAAGTACAAGAAACTCCTGTTATGCTTTTGGGAACTTCAGTCTTTCTATCAACATAACCCTTTACAGAAGAACTCATCCCAAACCTGGAAAAATCTAATTCATAATTTTAAGTACAAAAGGCCCATTTTTCTTTTGAATTTGCCTCTCAGATTTCCTTTGTTGGTCTGAAAAAGTGGTCCTCAGCTTTTGGTGTGAGTTAAACTTTTGCAGATGGGGTATATGAGGTGGGGAATCTATCACTGTTGATTGATTATATACAAGAGGAATTTTCCATTTCTCCTCTAAGCAAAAGAATTTGGGAAAATCTCAGAATGTTAGGGAAATCTGGAGAATTGGGTCAGTTAGAAGGATCAGGACCAGGAAGCTGTAGGGTTCTCTGGAGGAAGAGATTAATTTTCTGCTAAGGTTACCTTTAATTTGGTAATCTCATCTAAAGGTTTTAGGTAATTTCTATAGTGTTTGAAGTTCTGAGATGCTAACAAGACTACTGGCCCTCTGTGCAAGCCCTGGGGTTGGCGGGAGATGATGATGATGGAATGTCAACTCTGAGATTAGTTCACTCAACACTTGACTGTGAGTTCATCAAAAGGAACATTTGGCTGGTTTAATCTAACTGGCTGAGCTTTTCAAGGAGGGGCTGAGTTTTTGCCAGAGTGGAAGATTCTGTGAGAAAGAGATGCTCTAGCTGGCCTTGAGGAAGAAAACAGTCATACTGTAGAAAAACAATGCAGCAGGGGCTGTGGACCTAGGAGCTGAGAGTAATACTTGACTCATGGCCAGCATGGAAATTTGATTTTAGTCTTTCGGTCACTGAGAACTCAGCCACCAACAGGTGATCTTGGAAGAAGACCTTTGCTGGCCCCCTTCCCACCCATCATTAGCTCCAACAAACACTTTGATGTTTGATAGCTGAAGCAGAGAAGCCAGCCGTGCTGTGCTGGCCTTGTTACACATAGAACTGTGTGTGTGGGGAGGCAACAGATACTGTTTAAGCTGTTCTGTCTGTGATAATTTGTTATTAGTTATAAAAATTTAATATGCCACCTAAACACCAAAGACTAGTTTGGCTGTTGAGTCCTGTCTAGCTACTTAATTCTGCCTGATTTCTATTTGATGTCTCTACTTACAAGTGCACTAGGAACCACAAGCTTTGTATTTTAAGTTCAGGAGATTATTATTTTTTCAAATTAAGTTTAAAGGTAGTATGCAAAGTACTGGGACCTGTTATTTTTAATACACCACCATCCTTGGTTTCCTTCATCCTCTCTCATGACTTGCTCTTCAGCATCCTGGTCCCTGCTTATCCTCCATCTTCCTAGGTCTAGCCCAGCAGAGGCCTCTGCGTTCTCTTCATTTGCTACTGGTGCTGAGATCCATCTCTCCTTATAGCCTCAAGGCTTCTCTCTTGGCCCCCAGTTTTCACTCAAATGTCATTTTCTCAGGAAGAACTCTGTGCAGTCACAACCTCAATTTTCTTCCCTCTCTTGTTCTGTTTCCTTACAATTTCTAATACTTCCTCACTTCTGTCTGTCTGCCTGCCTGTCTCTCTATGTATGTATGTATGTAATGTGCATGTGTATGTAGAATTACATAAAATTACAAAACAACAACATGAACTTAAAAGATAAAGTTCACACCACCTTTGGGGAAGAGACAGTAAGGGAAAAAAAATGTATGCCTCTCCTATCAGTGGGAATTTCATTGAGAATGGTAGGAAATTTTGTCTGGTTCATTTACTTTTGAATTCCTAGCTCCTAAAATGGTATGCAGTAAATATTCATTGAATACTAATTTCTAATAGATTTTCCAGGATGCCATTTTATCCCTCTCATATTCTAACACTGTGTCTAAAATATGAAATCTTAGATAAGGTGAGACTTGACTTGGATACAGTTTATCTTTTTATCCATAGCTGGCGAACACAATTCCTTTTGTAGTAACCCCAGTAGAAGTTCTGCAGCAGAACTGGACATGTTTTGATTTAACCGGTGGATAACACCCTGCCGGTCAATGGGTGGAAATTGTGGTCTATATCTGCACCCAGGCTCATCCTATGTTATAGTGGCTACCTTAGAGGTAACAAACTCAGAGACTGTATTTGCATAAAATGAGAAGAGAAAATGGTATCAGAATCCTATGCTGGATGAGAGTCTCTGAGCCTGGAGACAGGAAACGTCACAGATAGAAGGCCGTCAGGATTTCCAGGGAGATCAGCCTCCCTTGGTTACTCACATTGGTCTATCCAATTAAAGCCTTTCTCATCCTTCTGACCTTTCCCTCAACCAGAGACACACAGGTTCAGTAAGGTCTCTCTTCCTACTTCCTGGCTATCTGGGAAGAGGTGAAAGGGGATTGTTGTTGCTTCCAGGCCATCAGTGTGGGGCACATGCTGTTCATGCTGTGTGGGACTGGGGGTTGGGATTCCAAGCCTGGACACAGTTCAGGTCACTGTGCTTACACTGAACTTCAGCCTATTGGCATGAGGATCAAACATGCACCACAGATCTATAAAAGGTCATTTTGACCAGCAGATACAAATTAGCCGACCTGTTTTTAAAATACAGACCACAAGCTGGAAACTACTAGAAAGGGGAAATGACACAGCATTCCAAAAATGTGACATAGTATTTAACAGCTTGTGTGACCGACCTGATTAATAAGCTGAATCCCACTAGAAGCTTCACCTTCAACTTCTTTCTTTTTTCAAATTTTATTTTATTTTTATGGAATAAAGTATCACTTTTTTTATCCCTGTATCCCCTTGTTCCAACTCCATTCCCTCTCCTGACCCCTCCCGGTCAGTCTTGAGCCTCCTTCCTCCCCAGGCCCCAATACCCTCTCCATGAAGAGCAAGAGATCCCAAGGTGGATTAGCTCAGCATCCACTCTAGGCAAGTCCGATTTTCTCATCCTAATGTCAGGATTGGGTTCAGCATTCCTCTGGAGGGAATGGGCTCCAAGATGCCAGTCCAAGCAGAGAAACACAGTCTGAACCCTTCCCTTGAGGCTCCACATACTGCCCATGCCAGGGGACAGTTACCTATCCTTGGAGGGCTTAGTTCCTTTTCCAGATGGTTCTCAGGTGGCTGTTCTTGATTCAGTGAACTCCCCAGAGCACCAGCCAGCCATCATTGTGAGAATTTTCTTCATAGTTCCTATTCCCTTGCTCATATAGAGTCTCCTCCCCAGCTATCAGATGGACCAGGGACTCAGTCCAGTGCTCAGCCATGTATCTCTGCCTCTACTTTACTCATTGTTGATGTAAGTTCTGTGATGGCACTTAGGGTGGTTATTCATTTGATTATGGGGAAAGTTTGTTTAGGCAACACCTTCACAATTGGTTGGAGACCTAGCCAGGGACATCCTGTGAGTTCTCGGAGGTTTCCCTAGCTCCCCGTCTTTTCCAACCCCACATTGGCTTCCTCTATTAAGATCTCCATCTCTTTTTTTTCTCTCCCTCCTTGTTGCTTCTCTCACTTCATCATCTCTTTCTCTCATGGTTTGTTCTACCTCTTCTTGGTTGCAACCTCTTAGGCATCCAGTTAGCTAAGGAGATCTGTCTCTCTTAAGTTCCTTCAGATCCCAAGCTCTTCATTGGTTGTGGTTTGCAGCTTGGGTATTCTTTACTTTTTGTTTAAAGTCCACTAATGAGTGAGAGCATCACCTGCTTATTTTACTGGGTTTGTGATACCTCCCTCAGGAGAATATTCTCCAAATCCATCCATTTGCCTGGAAGTTTTAGGATATCATTTTTCCTTACTGCTGAATAGTATTCCATTGTGTAGATGTACCACAGTTTGTTAATCCATTCTTCAGTTGTGGGGCTTTCGAGGTTCTTTCCAAGTTCTTGCTATTATGAATAATGCTGCTATGAACATAGTTGAGCTAGTGCCTTGGGGTGCAAATGTGCATCTTTAGGGTATATTCCTAACAGTGGTATTGCAGGATCCTTGGGGAAATTGATTTCCAGTTTTCTGAGAAACCACCATACTGCATTCCAGAGTGGCTGAACAAGTTTAAACTCCTACCAACAACAGAGGATTGTTCCCCTTGCTCCTCATCCTCTCCAGTATAGGCTATCATCTGTGTTTTTGATCTTAGTCATTCTGACAGGTGTAAAGTGGTATCTCAAAGTTGTTTTGATTTGCATTTCTCTGATGGCTAAAGACACCGAGCACTTTTTCAAGTTCCTTTTAGCCATTTGTAATTCTTCTGCTGAGAATTCCCTTTTTAGTTCTGAACCCCATTTTTTAATTGGGTTATTCAGGTTTTTGAGCTCTAGTTTCTTGACGTATAGGGCTGGTGAAAATCTTTTCCCATTCTGTAGGCTGTCGTTTTGTTGTATTGACTGTATCCTTGGCCTTACAGAAGCTTCTCAGTTTCAAGAGGTCGCACTTATTGATTGTTGGTCTTAGTGTCTGTGCTACTGGTGTTATATTTAGGAAGTGGTCACCTGTACCAATGTGTTGGATGGTATTTCGCACTTTCTTTTTTATCAAGTTTAGTGTAACTGGGTTTATATTGAGATCTTTGATCCACTTGGTTTTGAGTTTTGTGCAGGGTGACAGGCTTGGATCTATTTGCAGTTTTCTATACACTACCATCCAGCTATACCAACACCATTTTTTTAAAAGATACTATCTTTTTTCCCTTGAATATTTTTGGCCTCTTTGTCAAAAATCAGGTGTTCATAGGTGTGTAGGTTAATGTTGGGGTCTTCAGTTTGATTTCATTGATCCACAAGTCTGTTTTTATGACAGTACCAGGCTGTCTTTATTTTATTTTATTTTATTTTTAAAAAAGATTTATTTATTTATTATGTATACAGTATACAGAAGAGGGTACTGGATGTCATTATAGATGGTTGTCAGCCATCATGTGGTTGCTGGGAATTGAACTCAGGACCTCTGGAAGGACAGTCAGTACTCTTAACCTCTGAGTCATTTCTCCATAGGCTGTCTTTATTACTGTAGCTCTATAACATAAATTGAAGTCAGGGATGGTGATGCCTCCTAAAGTTCTTTGGTTGAGCAAAAATTGTTTTGGCAATTCTGGCTTTCCTGTTATTCCAAATGAAACTGAGTACTGTTCTTTTAAGGTCTTTAAAAACTTGTATTTGGATTTTGATGGGCATTGCATTGAATCTGTAGATTGCTTTTGGTAGGATTGCCATTTTTATTATGTTGATCCTATCTATCTAGGAACATGGGAGATCTTTTCATTTTCTGATATCCTCTTCAATTTCTTTCTTCAGTGATTTAAAGTTTTTGTCAAATAGATCTGTTACTTCTTTGGTTATAGTTACTCCAAGGTATTTAATGCTATGTGCAGCTATTATAAAGGGTGATGTTTCCCTTGTTTCTTTTTCAGCCCTTTTATCTTTAGTGTATAGGAGGACTACTGATTTCTTTGAGTTAATCTTGTATCCTGCTACATTGCTGAAGGTGTTTATCAGCTGTAGAAGTTCCCTGGTAGAATTTTGTGGTTCACTTATGTATACAATCATATCATCTGCAAATAGAGGTAGTTTCACTTCTTCTTTTCCAATTTGTATCCCCTTAATCTCCTTTCATTCTCTTATTGCTTTCAAGAGCTATATTGAATAGATAAAGGGAGAGAGGACATCCTTGTCTAATTCCTGATTTTAGTGGGATTGTTTTGAATTTCTGTCCATTTAGTTAGATGCTGGCCATTGGCTTCTTGTAAATTGCCTTTATTATATTTAGGTATTTTTCCTGTATTCCTGATCTCTCCAGGACTTCTATTATAAAGGAGTATTGGATTTTTCCAAAGGCTTTTTCAGCATCTAAGGGGATAATTGTGTGGTTTTTTCCCTTCAATTTGTCTATATGATGGATGACATTTACGGTTTTCATATGTTGAACCATCCCTGCATTTCTGGAATGAAGCCTACTTGATCTGCTGAGAAATATATATATTCCTTTGTGTTTGGTAGGAAGCTTCTGTAAACTATTAAGTCCATTTACATCATAACATCTGCTAGATCCCTTATTTCTCTGCTGAGTCTCTGTCTGGTTGACCTATCCAACAGTAAAAGTGAGGTATTGAAGTCTCCCACTATTTAGAGTGTGATATTTGATGTGGGGTTTAAGCTTTGGTAGTGTTTCTTTTACATATGTAGGTGCCCTTATATTAGGGGCATAAATTGGTATCTCATCTTGGTCAATTTTTCCTGAGAAGTAATGACTGTGATGGTCTGTTTTGATTGATTTTAGTTTGAAGTCTACTTTGTTAGATATTAAGATGGCAACACCAGCTTGTTTCTTGGGACCATTCGATTGGAAAATCTTTTCCCAACCCTTTACTCTGAGCCTGTGTCTGTCTTTGAAGTTGAGGTGTGTTTCTTGTATGCAGCATAAAGATTTGGTCTCCAGCCTGTGGTATTTTACAGAAGACAAAGCCCTTAGAGTCCACATAGTTGGAGGAAGTAGGTTCTTGAAGGAATTCCCTAGAAGTAGATGTTGAAACAGGAGTCCCTTCCTCTAGCTGCTTTCTGGCTACCATGAGGTGAGCAGCTGTGGTCTCACAAACTCTCTCCTTATAACATATGGCCTCACCATAGGCCTGAGTGAGGTTTTCCAACCATGGGATGAAAATTCTGAGTTATCTTATTCTGGGTTTCTCCAGGAAAAGAATATGCTGAGCTAGGGGGGAGGGAGAAGTTATTAGGAACTGCAGATGTAGAGAGGAATGGTCGGGTAGGGGGAGGACAGAGGGAGAAGAGAAAGAAGATACCACAGGGATTTGTGACCCTGTCTGCCTCTTCTGGTTGATGTAGAAAGTCCTTCATCTGGAAAATGAAACCAATAGGAAACTTGGGATGGCAGGGGAGGCATTCAAGAAAGAGGGAACAGAATCTTGGAAACTATTCTGCAAAGTTCTTACAAATATCTCAGGGTCATCTGCTCAGGAGATAGCAAGAAAATGTTTCTCCATTGGCTCCTCCTAAGCTGTGGTTCTGAATGTCTCTTGTTGCATAAGGGGCTTTCTGGTTAGTTCTGGGTGATGGAGAACAGTTCTTGTGGAAGAACTCTCTTGTAATATCAGATAGGCTCTTAACAGGAAGGGAAGGATCTAGGCACTGGGCTAAGGTGAGGTACTGTCAACTGGTACTTATGTGACCCTAGTCAGAGCCTTGCAGAACTGAGCCCTTCAAATAATAGGAAGGCCTGGCTCCAGATACTAGGCATAAACATTGATCTATCCAGATTTCTGTGAAAATCTGCTCTCTTATCTCTCATCTTCCTCCATTGCTATTCTGCAGAATGTTCTTTCTAAACACAGGAGTGCTTTTCTTTAATAGTCTTGGTACAGGAGTTGGCATAGGGTCAGGACTGTCTGACCTGATTGCCCAGATTGACATGTTGTGGCTTTATTCTTCAGCATGTTCCTTTTAACCAGGAAAGGGAAGATGGATCTTAGATCTTGGCAACATCTACTCATTCACTTGTTTCTCATTTCCCTTTACTTTCAAGCCCACAATCAGATTTTATTAGAAGTCACTCTTGCAATTAGGTGTCAGCATATGGTGATATATGGTTAATGCCTAATGTATAGAAATGGCATGTGCTACCATGCATCACACAAGAGACCCTCATTGTCTCTTAGTCTCTTCACTCTCCCAACTATAACTTGAATCCAATGAAGACTTCAGGCCTGTGAGATGGGAAGGCCCTTGGTTCCTGATTCACACAGTAGACGGTACCTGGCAAACATCTATGTTGATCTGTTAGATGAGTCAGTAAAATACACACACACACACACACACACACACACACACACACACACACACACAGAAAGAGAACAAATGAAAACATAAAACTAAAAAACAAACAACCCCCCCCAAACAAAATAATCAGAATCTTCTTTATTATGTTGGGCTACTATAGTTTTTTAAATTGTTTGTTAAAGTAGTTAATGTACCTTTTATGATGTGTGTATTTTAATGACTTCCAAAAACCATTCTCATTATCTCACTGGGAGTCATATGACTATAGTCACTGGAATATCTGGGGGTCCAAACACGGTGATGCTGACAGCTTTAGGTTCCTACCAGAAACGCAGGGACTGGTAAAGAGGATAGTTAATAAAAGGATGAGATAGGAAGGTGATGATTGGCAGGTGTGGGCAACCTTCCTCATGGCCCTCTCTCAAAAGTTCCAATAGCCTCCTGGGGGAAATGGATTATCCTGCTCACATAATGCTACTTAGTCCGGAAGTAGATGGGCAGAGGTGGATGACTTCTATCATGGGCTTCTATGCACAAAAGCCATGTGATCAGAACTGAGAAGGGCAGAATGCCACCAAAGTGTCAAAACAGGAAAGATGTTTTCAGAGGTACAGTGGTGAGAAATGGTACTCACAAGCATTTATAAAGAGAAAAGCATAGCACAAAAGACTAATAATTTTCAGTAATAACCACATACTGAGTCACATCAGAGGCATTGTCAAGTCCATGTCTGCCACCCTAAGAACATGGCTGGGGATACAGATGAGGATGTGGGTGGGGAGAGAATCCATATGGATTAACTGAGTTACATATGACTTGCCACATGGTTCAAGCTAGATGACCTTGGCCCCATTTCTGTCAGGAGGGACCTGTGGTTGCAAAAAGTACACAGAGTATATTTGTAAAGTGAGTCACTTTGATGAGATCTGTTTAGTTTTCTTATGCCAATCCTTTTCTGGGGCAATATCCTCTTGAGGACTCTAATCAGAGATTGACTCTGTATCTATGGTGCCTTCCCTTTAGATCTAAGATGAACTTTGGCATGTCTGAGGATTTATGGGGCAGAACCCAGATGTAGTTTCACACAGGGCACCAAACTACGTCTTGGGCATAAGATGACGTAGGGAAATGATCTGGACTATTGTTTTGTGAACAATAGAAAATAACTCAGTGTTCTGGGGACAGATAGGGGCTCTTGCCCTGGTGATGCTTTGGGAACAGATCAGCTATAGGCACATCCAAGATTGTAGGGGACACCATCTGAAGCAAGCATGTGCAGAGTCAGAATTACTGACAACACATAAGACATTTTTTCCTTCCTTAACCAAAATTTCACTGAGTTCTTGCTAATGTTCCAGGCTTCTCACTTGTCTCCAGCTATGGTGAATGACACTCATCCTTACTGACCTTTAAGAGTAAATATCCAGTGCTGATAAAGAAATAATCAGGTTAATGGAACAGAGTAGGATTAAGAGCAGATGTTGGTGGGGCTTCTACGTAAAATTTGATGACAAAGAGCCAGGCATTAAAGGAGTAGAGAATTTTTAGGCAGTGGAAAGAGCAATTGCAGAGGTTTTCGGGAGAGTAAACGAAGTTGGCATGTTCTGTGATTGGAACAGATGCCAGAGATGATGAAGCAATAATGAGTGGGGTGAGAGAGGCCAGAAATGAACTGGCCATTTAGAATGTAATTTCTCAACTGCAGGGGTGCTGTTGGAATGGAGGCAGGGGATAGGTGAGGGCCCAGGAAAAGGCTCTGCTGCTGAGGGTTATCCTAATACAGGAGAGAGTATCTTACACTCTTCACTTCTATAAGATGCCAGCTGTTTACACAGAAGGGGCAGCCAAAAATTTGCTGGGAGTTGAGAACTATTGTTTGGGGTTGTGAGCTCAGTGGAAGGAAGAGACACTGGAGGAGGCAGTGGTACCAGAATATCAGACAAAGGGAGAAAAGAACATAGTGATAGAAATTCTACATGCCAACTTGGCTTAGCCACATTGACACATGACTATCTAGATATTCCATCAAACATTATCCTGGATGTTCTGGTAAAAGTATTTTTGAGATGAGACTCGGGATTTAAATCAGTTGACTTGAAAAACAAAAGGAAAGGAGAGGACAATAGCAGTAACCAAACCACAAGATTTGGGGTGAAACAAATTGTCCTCTACACTGTGCAAGGACTCATCCGTCCCACAGAAGATCTGATAATGATATGAAACCAAAATCAGTGGAATGCAATAATGAAAATATCTCAAGGCATGCAAGTTGAATTTAACAAAGAAATAGAATAACTGGTGAAAACCGACACTGAAATAAAACTGGAAATGAAAACTTAGAATGTGGAACAAGACCTCGTGCATAAGCCTTACCAACGTGTTTACAAGACATGGAAGAGAGGATTTCAGGTTGTGAAGATGGAGAAGAAATGGGTACCTCAGTCAAAGAATATGTTACATCTAAAAATCCCAAACACAAAGCATCCAGGAAATCTGGGACATTATAAAAAGATCAAAGTTGCAGGACACAAGATTAACAACCTTCCAATACACAAATGACAAATATACCAAGAAAGAAATCAGAGAAACATTACTGTTCATAATAGCCTAAAACCCAAAACAAGTAAATAAAAACCTGGAATAACTTTAATCAAGCAGGTACAATAAAAACTTTAAGACATTGAAGAAAGACATAGAAGACACCAGAAGATGGAAAGATCCCTCATGCTTGTGGATCAATAGGGTAGTGTTAATAGTGTGCAAATGGTAATCCTACCAAAGGCAATCTATACATTCTCTATGCATTCAATGCAATATCACCAAAATTCCAACACAATTCCTCATAGAAATTAAAAAATAATCAAATTCCTGTGGGAACACAGAAACAACAGAGTCCTGAATAATAAAGGAATTGCTGGAGGTCTCACTATCCCAGATTTCAGATTGTATTTTAAAGTTATAGTAATAAAAACAGCATGATACAAGCATAAAAATAGAGATGTTTGTCAATGGAATAGAATTAAAGAGCCAGACATTATTCTATATACCTATACACAACTTATTTTAGGCAAAGAAGCAAAAAATACACACAGAAGAAAAAAAAAACCAGCATCTTCAACAAATGGTGCTGTTCGAAATGGATGGCTACACCTAGAAGAGTGAAAATCCATCCTAATTTATCACCTTGAACAATACTCAACTCCACTTGGATAAAGGACCTCAACATAAGGCCAAATATACTTAATCCAACAGAGTAGAAAGTGGAGAATAATTTTGAACTCATTGGCACAGGAAAACACTTTCTGGACAGAATACTGTTAGCACAGGCAACAAGGTCAACGATTAGTAAATGGGATCCCATGATGTCAAAAAGCTTCTTTATGGGAAAAAAACCCCCATAAATCCAGGAAAGAGGTAGCCTACAGGATTAAAAAAAATTCTTGTCAATCATACATTTGATATAGGATTACTATTTAGCATAAAGAACTAAATAACTGAACATCAAAATTCTGAATAATTCAATTATAAATGGGGTACAGATCTAAACATAGATTCTCAAAAGATAAAACATGACTGAGAAACACCTAAAGAAATGTTTAGCATCCTTAGCCAGCAGGAAAGGCAGATTAAAACTACTTTGAAATTTCATTTTATACCAGACAGAATGGCCAACTGGAATAAAATAAATGACAGCACATGCTGGCAAAGACGCAGGAAAGGGGAACACTTAATTTATTGTTAGTGTGAGTGCAAACTGGTATAGCCATGATGGAAATCAATGTGGTACTCCCCTAGGAAGCTGATAATAGATCTGCCTCATGATGCAGCTATACAACTCTTGGGCACATACCCAAAGAATTCTATATCCTATTAGAGAGATAGTTGCTTATTCATATTTATTACTGCTCTTTTCATAGTAGTCAGAAATTGAAAACAGATTATATGTCTATTGATAAACGAATAATGAAAATATGCTACATTTATACAATGGAATATTACTCAACTGTTAAGAAAATGACATTGGATAGAACTAGACAAAAATCACCTTGAGTGAGGTAATTCAGGCCTCAGAAGACAAATACTGTATTTTTTCTCATATATGTGGATAGTAGCTGAATAAGCACAGGTGTTATGTACTTATAGTAAGGGATGTGGGAGAGGGAGGAAGAGAGACTATGTTAAGTAAGAAAAAAAGAATATTTTTCAATAGAGAAACAAATGGGAAACTATGTGATATATAGAGGGGGCATGGGAGAGGAGGGTAGATGAGGTAATATGGGCCATGTAAATAAGGTAACACTAAAGGCCATGTAAAGAGACATATGAAAAACCACCACTATAGAAGCTTCCTAAAAGGCATACATAGCGAAAGGAATCTAAATAGAGTTAACAAGTAATAGGGAAGACAATGTTACAACTTAGCCACCAAGTTAAATCCCCGGTGCCAGGAATGGGTTACATTTTATTGATGCATTGGCCAAAAAGTTTCCATGGAAGGCTTCAAATGTCACAGGTGCTGGAGCTATTAATTGCTTTCTACAATCTGATGGAAGGGCCCTGTTCCTGAAGACATGTCATTGAACTCGGAAAAGTAGAGCTGGTGCCTACCTAGAAGTTTCACACCTATTGACTAGGGTTCATGGTACTGGAAGGTACTATGCACACTATTGGAACACAAAGGCAATTATTAATGTCACTTAGCTACAAGTCTTGAGACCAACAATGGTGACCTGCCTACAAGATAGAATGGTATCATGGTGGGTGGCAAAAACATTAGGGGAAGTTGCTTTTTGTTTGTTTGTTTGTTTTTCTCTAATTTGGATTTAAGGCCTACTCTATCAGATGAAACCCATACTTGACACTGTTAAAGTGGCCCAGAAGCTGAGACTGGACAGGTCATGGACCTAGAGAAAAACCTATTCTATTAATCTGCTAAAGGTAAATGACAATAAAACTACTCCTAAGGGCATACCAGAACTATTGCCATAGATCAGAGCCTTGCTCATCTCACATTGCTCAACCCACATCAGAGCTTTTCTTTGTTCTAATGCTGTAGATAAGAATTATCTCTGAACATTGTACAGAGTTATTCAATTCTAAATAGGATGTCTTCATTGACCTCCCCTCCCCTCCAGGCATAGGACCTATGGAGAAGAGGAGGCAGAAAAATTGTAAGATTCAGAGGTGATGAACGACTCTAAGGAAACAGTGTCTTCTAGTTGTAGCAGAATGAATACACAGATGAACTCACGGAGATTGTGGCAGTACATATAAGACTTGACTTGAACAGGTTGAAGCCATAGACAGTCTCACCTGTAAACAAGAGCTATCTGCAAGTGATACCCACCAGCAAGGGGAAAGTCATTTTTTCCTTCCTGTGGAGTATCATTGAGTACATTAACCACACCCCAGGGCACATCCCACATCCAGGAATAGTTGGCAAACACAAAACTAACTCAATAATATTTCTGTGGAGTTTTTATTTTATTTTGCTTTGTTTTTACCATAATTTTTGTCTTATTCTTCCTTTCCCATTTTATTTTGATTTTTGCTTTTGTGTTATTGTGTGATTTCTTTTTTTATTTTTATTTTTAAGAGGGGGGCAAAGGCTTGGGACATGGGGAGTATCTGGAAGAGTTGAGTGAGGAGAAAACATGATCAAAATATATTGTCTACAAATCTGTAAAAAAATAAAAAATAAAAATAAAAAGTATAAACAGTCATTTCAGGCCCATTTCTTACACGTTGGATCGCATGAAGTGTTGCTAATGATGTCACATGAATACCTGACTATTGTTGGACAAATCAGAGACTCATCATTTCCCTGAATCTTTGGAAGTTAAATTGTTCTACAAAAGAGCTGAGTATGGGATAAAGAAAACATCCTCCCAATTTTCTGTCAGGAAAGTACACAGGTTTAATGAGGAGAGAAACAGGAGGAAGCTTCTTTTTATAGATGTTGGTTTTAAACAGAATGCCAGCATCCATTACAGCACCCATCCAGTCTTCGTGGTAAACTCACTGTGACCTGGCCTTACGAGGAAGCTTGGCTGCTGTGTCTCCCAGGACATGTTGCTGACCCAACCTGAAATCCTGCTTTAGATTGAGTCAGCAGCGTATCCCATGACTTTTGGGTGATAGATTCTTTTATATAAGACCATAAAGCAAAAGTTCCTTTCTGTATCGTGTTGGATTTCCCAGAAGCGGTGACCAAGGGATTAGATAGAAGTGAAAAAGCCTGAGAGAGTGCTAACCAGCTAGAAGGCCTGCATATCTTGGCTTAGTTATGCTCTGTAAAGATTTGTGGAAGACAAGCAAGACACTGGGTAACTCAGAACAAAATGTGTTGACTTTATCCACTAGAAATGGGTAAATGAATGAACTGAATCTCTCAGAATTTACTTTCAGTCCATAGTATAGAAGGTGCATATGCAGACTGGTTGGACAGAAAGACACTCATATCTATTTTTTTGGTTTGCATTATTTATGCCATGGCTTTAGTTATATAAATAATAAAATTTTTTCTTAAAATGTTTTCAATTTGTAACGTAAATATACAATCTCATGAAAGGCTACATTAATGTACTACTAAGTATTTGCTATTTTGGCTTTTGAGTGTTTATTGTTTTGATATTTTCATAGTTACTGAGGTTCCCAGCGTTAATAGTTACTTAGGGCCAACTTTTTATTTTTCTTGGTAGTGCATGCTGAGTAATACTGTATTATCACCTCCAATTTTCCATTTTCTTATATGTTGATCTCAGAAGCATCTATGCTCCAATGACAAAACATCATGATTGACAACTAATTATCCAGTTTATTTTACTGTCATGAGAGATGACCACATTGGATCTTAAAGCTTTGTATATGTTTATTCCAACATTTTATTTAAATAGAAGGCATAAGTTTACTAAGCATTATCCCCAGATTTTTACCTTTAATGGGGGGAGTTTTAATAGTGGAAAACCTGTTTTTTTTTGTACTTCAGAGATTTTAACTTGTAGTTAAATTCAAAAGGTTTGGGACAGATTTCTCAATGTGTGAAGTTTTTTTTATTTATAAAATAAGGCTGGTAATCTGCTGTCACTCACATGCATGGTATGGTTATCATAAATACTATGAAAAAAGTGATTTGTAAATTTCAAAGCACTGGGGATATATGAGATTGTGTCACCAACAGCTACTGAGTCCTTATTGTGTGCTCATATCCAACATGTGAGACTTTCGAAGTCTTGTCATTCATAAATGATAAGACATAAGATACAGTCCTATTCTGGGGCTGAAATGATCAGGAACTAAAATCTTCAAATAACATGTGATGAGGGTTCAACTGTGCATGTAATGAGCTGCACCAAAATTTGTAGAGCATTTATTGAATTTTTATGTATTGGGTTTAACTTTTGTTTCTTGAGTCAAGGTGGTGAAGTTGACATATTATTTATAATTTTTCTTTTAAATTGTGATAATATTTATTACAAACATGTAAAAACTATTAGTCCCTCAACGCAAACTGAGTTCAAACCCAGTCTCATCCCATTAGTTCTCTAATATTTTTGCAGTTTTCTTATCACTAATCTGGAGCTAAGAACAGAAAAGCTTGTGGAAGTTAAAAAAATATTTGAAGTGCCAAGAATAGGGTTTGGCATGTAGTGAATACTTGCAGTTTTGTTTTCTATTTTGTCTTTACAGTTAATTGAGTAGAATTAACTTTATATATAGCATGATATTCCAAATAAAGTCCAACTTTCCATGAATATATACCTGTACATTGTTAGGCTTTATTTGTGTATAATAGATGCCTTCACATCCCCAGTGCTCAATCCCAAAGCCTTCGTCATTTTGCATATCAATCATCTTTTTACTCAAAACTCTTTTGGCTCATCTATATTTAACTCTCCAGAAGTGCCTAGTCACTAAATTATTCTGGCTTATGTTTCACCAAAGTGACTGTGTAAACAAGGACCACACCAATAGACATGCCCAAGTGATGGGGGAAAATCCCACAGTGCTCAAACTCTATATAAAGAGCAAAAGACAACTAAGGAATCCTGAGAGTAGAATATGTAGTCTTATTCAGGAGTGAGCACACTAATTACTTATTCACTCCTAAGCAGTCAGGCCCGAAAACATACATACATATAAGTAACATACACATATATGTATATATATAACAGCAATTAAGGGAAGAGACTATGGATTTGAAAAAGAGCAAAGAGAGGTATAGGGGAGGGTTTGGAGTGAGAAAATGGAAAGAAGAAATAATTGTATTATAACCTCAAAAATACAAAAAAATAAAAGAGCAAAAATCACTTGTGGGCTGGTGAGATGGCTCAGTGGGTAAAATCATTTGCCATGCCAGCCTGATGACCTGAGTTTGAACCCTAGACCCTAAGGTGGAAGGAGACTGTGACAGTGTTTTCTGACTTCCACATGCCTGCCACAGCAATATGCATGCCCCTCTGCCCACATATCTACAATAATAAATAAAAGTATTAAAAATCATTTTTGTTTGTTGAACAGTTTTAACTTCCCATCTCTGTAATTTCCTTTCCTTCTAAATAGAAACATAGTAAAGTGTCCATTTTTACTATTTAAAGGCTTCTGGACTGAGTAAAATAAATAGAAAGTGTTCACTTTGAATATTCCACATGAATAGTGTAATTATAAATTAAGAAAAGACAGTCTGATAGTTAGCAAAGTAGCAGCAGGTGTTTTATATTTTATTCGTGTTTCAAGTGTCATGATTCAGGGCTTAGGAAATGAGGTAGTGTCTATACTGAAGAAAGTAGATTCTTTTTGTTTCTCTAAGTAAGAGATCTTAAAGAAAAGTGGATATATGTAGTGAGATTATGCTGGTAATGTAAATATTTGTCCTGCCTATGGGTTTAATAAAAGCTGATTGGCCAAAAGGCAGACAGGAAGTGTGGACAGGGCTACCAGGCTAAGAAAACTCTGAGTATGGGAAGAACAGGGACAGAGGCCAGAGAGCCACCACAAACATGATGAAGAGATGGCAGCAGACACAGAGGAAAGAAGCTGAAATGCTACTCTGAGAAAAGGTACTGAGCCGCATGGCTGAACAAGATGGGTTGAGTTCAGATGAAGGAGTTAGTAAGTTATATGCCTGGGCCCTAGGTCAATCAGCAGAAAATTAACATAAACATCTGTATGTTTCTGTGAGACTGTGGGTCTGAATCTCTGAGCTAGATAAGAAAGTCTGAGTCAGAAATCTATTACAACATATATATATATATACATACACATATATGTATGTACTTAAAATGTATATCTTCAAGGACTGAGAATATGTTTTTGTGGTGTTTATAAAGAGGAATGTCTTCCCCTCTCTCCATTCTTCCTTTTCTTCTTCTCTCTCTCTTTTCCCTGCACAAAGACTAGCCTGTTCCTGTACTTCAGTGTCTTAAAAACCCATTTCCCAATGAACTCTGCATCACATCTGGACTGTAAACAGAAGCATGGAGTCTTCATATTTCTTTATACTCTCTGTGGCCTTAATTAGAAAGCTAAACATCTCTCACAGACTTTCTCATTTGAGTTTTCAAAACAACCCTGGAACATAGGTAGGTGCAGATTTAGTATTTAATAGTATTTTATAAACAAACAGTGCTTAGAGAGGCAATAAAATTTAGTTGCCCAAAGTCACTTGGCTGGTAAAGGAAAATGCTAGAAGGCTCAGGTCCCTTGGTTCCTAAATGTCTGTTTACCTCTTATATGTTGTAGGTTCTCATCTCTTTGTGGAAATGCAAATGGAAAACAGCATATGTTGCTTCCTTTCTGATGATAACTATATCAGTCAGAGTTCAACTAGTGAAGTAGAGATTACACACAATTCATTACAAGAAATTGGCTTAGGCAACTGTGACGATATACCGAATGAGCTTGCTCCCATAGGGCATGATTTTGGCAGACCAAGAGCATAGTGTCAACACCTGCTTGGCATCATCTTGAGCCATCTTGTTGGATCATGACATGGTAAAGGGCACCATGGGCTGAGGCAGAGAAAGCTAATCAGGCAGAGAACATTTATGTAGCAAAACCACTTCCAAAGTAATTTGTCCATCTATTAATCCACGAGTCCATAAATGAGTGACTAAATTCCTAAGAGCTATAAAGGTCTCATGTGTTCCTAATTCTTACTATATACACAGCAGATTGACTGTCAGCATGAGGTTTGGTGAAAAATTCAAACTATAGCAATATAGAAACATAAGCTGAAATGTGAGGTCTCTGACATTAGGGAGGGTCTATGTTCTCTTTTTAGGAGTATTCAACTGAGTAAGTCAGACCTAATTAATTGATTAATGACAAGTTTATTGATTAGAATCTTTAATTATACTTGGCAATATCCCTTCACAACAACAAACACCTTTGCAGTTACTTAGTCACTAGGAAAATATCTGTATGTGCTACTGTGTGGTTGCCATCTTTTTTTAACCCTTGCAGCTTCCAGGAAAGGGCATTCTGTTTAGCAGCCTTAAGGAAAAATATATTAGAAAGGAGAGGCTGGCAACCACAGTTCAGCTGAATCATATTGAAAAAAGCATAGATCCATTACAGTAATAAGCCAGGTCCCTATATGAAATGTATCTCTCTGGTGATATATTTCTTAGCATTGTGCAAACCTTCTGGTCACTGTGGAGACAGGTGAACACACTTGGAACCTGGTTGGTCAGCATGAGTTTATTCAAGGTAGTCATACAAAAAAAGTGCCTTCTTAGCTGACTTGTTATTCTATTTTTTATCTTCAATGACTTGGGTAAAACTCACTCATGTTAGACAAGACTATCTACTTGACTTTGATGTAAACATTAAACTCATCTTGAAACACCTAGAATAACATTGGTCAGAATGTATGGGTGCTCCATGTTTCTAGTCCAACTCACATCAAATTACCCATTATCATAAGTTTAGTTTGATTCTAAGCATGGAAGACAAATTCATTGACCTTAAAGAGATTCTGATTCTTTCATGGGAGCAGTTCCTGGGTTTTCATATGGCTTAGGGCATTCTTGTCTTGTGCTTTTCTTCAAGTATCCAAGTCCAGTCACCTGCTGAACCTTAGAATTGAACCTCATTGACTACATAACTGAGAAAGCCTCCTCACCACCTGTTCCTCATACTAGAGCAGCGGTTCTCAATCTGTAAGTAAAGGACTTACAAATGACCCTTTTACAGGTCTAATGTCAGATATCCAGCATATCAAATACTTTTATTACAATTCATAACAGTAGCAAAGTTACAGTTATGAAGTAGCAACAAAACCTTTTAGGGTTCTCACAACATGAGAAACTGTATTAAAGGTTTGCATCATTAGAAAGGTTGAGAATTGCTGTACTACAGGGAGGCCACATTACAGGAAGCAGCTCCACCCAGGGCCATTGAGCTTTTCTGTTGTAGATCTCTGCCTTATGTTAATTAGAAAAAGTATCCATAGTGGACACTCAGATTTACTCCTGTCTCAGTGAGCTTGATGAGCATAGCAATATAGAGTATGTCAGCGACAGTTTCTGTGGACTGCACAAAGAATCCCAACTTGTGCCTAAAATTTAACTTTGTAGCTCACCAATATGCAAACTTTGTTTCTGCCTTTATTGAATCCAGGTTGATGAAAGCACATGGGTATGCAAGCTCTCAGCCTGGACTCTAGGAGGCCTTGCCCACTTTGGGGATTTCTCTTGGAATCTTGTCCAAAGCATCCATGAACTCACCAAGATGAGCGATTATGTAAAACAGAGATAAACCATTGTAGCTGAGGCTGTTCTAGACCAGAACATCTCAACTAGCTAAACGCCCAAGCACAGATATATTAATAAACCCAGGTGAATCCAGAGAAGCAATTCAGGTATCCCTGAACATCACCACAATGCCCACCCACTGCCAATTTGCTAAACTCTGGGTAAGCTCAGTGGCTTCTGTCTCAAGCCACTGGCCCTAGAGAGATTTCCCTTGCCAGACCTAACTAATAACCATTACAATTTTATTCTTCCATTGGCAGTCTCAAAACTGACTTCTGACGTATTTTGTACCTCCCAGTTTTGGAGTAAAGAATTAACAGGATATTTCTGCAAAACTGACATCTTCCTCTTCCCTGGGGATTTTCATAATACAGCATAGTTGCTAAACTCTCTGAAGCGGTGTCCACTGAACAGAGCTTGCTAATGTCACGACAAGATGACATAAGCCACTTACTCTTAATATCTTTTAAGAAGCTTTATATGGGATTCCCTAAAGGGTTTGTGGAGTACTTCCTTTAAATTTTTACTCAAGGAGGTGCAGGTTCTAATAGGCCAAGTGGCCTGAGCTGCTGGAAGCTAGACTAGATTTCCACCACATTCCTAGTCTACCACTAAACTTCTTTGACTTTAATGGTGCCAGAGAAGTGAGGATTCCCAGAGCTGTTCAGAGGAAGCGAACAATTTCAAAGGATATTCATAGCTTTTCAAGACTGTGAGTCATATCTTAAGACTCTGTGGCTAACTTTGAAGCTCTAAACCACACGATGTGTCTCATTTATCCAGCATCTGTGCAATTCCTATGGCATAGTCACCCAAAGTCCTGACTGTGCTGAAAATGAACTGTGACCACCAAGAAAATCATCTATAAAATCTTCAAGTTAATTAGCCATGCTACCAAAATCTTGCTGCAGTTGGAGTTTTCTTAACTATGACTTTTTTTTTCCTCCCCCATGGAAATTGTGAGATCAAAATTGAATATTTCTTAGAGATGTAGATTTTGAAGTGACTTGTGTCTTAGCTTAAAGTATACTCAGGATTCTTCACAATAGGCTAATTAAAAGTAAGTTTCCTATTAACTAAGAAGTATAAGTAGAGCTGGGGAGATGGCGCCTCAGTGAGTAAGAGCTCTTATGTGAAAATGCGAGTACTTGAGTAAATCTCTAGCACCCATTTAAAATCAGGGCATGGCTACATGTGCCTGTCACCTCAACACTGGGGTTTGCGGCAGAGACAGGAAGACCCAGGGAACTCACTAGCCAGCCAGCCTAGCTAAAACAATGCATTTTCAGTGAAGTGAGACACCTCATCTCAAGGGAGTAAGATGAAGAGTGACGTAGCAGGACTCCCTTTGTCTTTGTGTGTGTGCACGTACACACACACACACACACACACACACATGAGTGCATGCACTTGTGCACACATGCACACACAAAAATATGTAAAAAGTGACTATCACTGAATTGATAAAAGAATATTAAAATTTTTATCTCCCCCGCCATTGTGTGTGTATGTGTATGGAGGTCAAAGGGCAGCTTTCAGAAATTGCTTTTTTCTTTTCATATTCACAGTTGTTTCATGGGTTTCAGTGATCAAACTATCTCAGTTTGTCACTACCTTTATCCACTGAGTCCTGTTGATGGACCAAGAATGGATTTTTGAATGGATTTGGTTAAACAATTTTCTTTTTAAGAATGAAGAGAAAAGACATCCCAGAATATTCTCCTATAAGACTAATCCAACATGATAGATAAACCCTTGTCCAAACTAACCAAAAATCAGAGAGAGAGAGTATCCAAATCCACAAAATCAGAAATGAGAAGGGGGACATAGCAATAGACTGCCAGGAAATACAGAGAATTATCAGGTCATACTTTGAAAACCTATATTCCACAAAAATGGAAAACCTAGAAGAAATGGACAGCTTTTTGGACAGGTATCATTTACCAAAATTTAATGAAGATCAGATTAATTACCTAAATAGACCTATAACTCTAAAGAAAATTGAAGCTGTCATTAAAAGCCTCCCAAGTAAAAAAAAGCCGAGGTCCAGATGGTTTCAGTGCAGAATTCTACCATTCAAAGAAGAATTACTACCATTACTCTTAAACTATTTCACCCAGTAGAAACTGAAGGAATATTGCCAAATTCCTTTTATGAGGTCACAATTACCCTAATACCCAAGCCATGCAAAGATGCAACAAAGGAGAATTACAGATCAATTTCCCTCATGAATATTGATGCGAAAATTCTCAACAAAATTCTGGCAAACATATACAACAATATAGAAAAAATATCATCCACCATGATCAAGTAGGCTTCATCCCAGAAATGTAGGGATGGTTCAACATATGAAAAACTATAAATGTCACCCATTATATATACAAACTGAAGGAAGAAAACCACATGATCATATCCTTAGATGCTGAAAAAGTCTTTGACAAAATCTAACACTCCTTTAAGATAAAAGTCCTGGAGAGCAGGAATAGAGGGAAAATACCTAAATATAATAAAGGTGATTTACAAGAAGCCAACAGCCAACATCAAAATTATTGGAGAAAAACTCAAAACAATCCCACTAAAATCAGGAACTAGACAAGGATGTCCTCTCTCCCGTTATCTATTCAATATAGTTCTTGAAGTTTTAGCTAAAGCAATAAGAGAATGAAAGAAGATTAAGGGGATACAAATTGGAAAGGAAGAAGTGAAACTATCTCTTTTTGCAGATGATAAGATTATATACATAAGTGACCCCCCAAATTCTACCAGGAAACTTCTACACTGATAAACATCTTCAGCAGTGTAGCAGGTACAAGATTAACTCAAAGAAATCAGTAGCCCTCCTATACACTAAAGATAAAAGGGCTGAAAAAGAAATAAGGGAAACATTACTCTTTATAGTAGCTGCAAATAGCATTAAATACCTCAGTGTAACTATAACCAAAGAAGTAAGAGATCTACTTGGCAAAAACTTTAAATCACTGAAGAAAGAAATTGAAGAGGATATCAGAAAATGAAAAGATCTCCCATGTTCCTGGATAGGTAGGATCAACATAGAAAAATGGCAATTCTACCAAAAGCAATCTACAGATTCAATGCACTGCCCATCAAAATCCCAACACAATATTTTCAGACCTTGAAAGAACAATACTCAATTTCATTTGGAATAACAGGAATGCCAGGATTGCCAAAACAATTTTTGCTCAACCAAAGAACTTCACGAGGCATCACCATCCCTGACTTCAATTTATGTTATAGAGCTACAGTAATAAAGATAGCATGGTACTGTCATAAAAACAGACTTGTGGACCAATGAAATTGAATTGAAGACCCCAACATTAACCCAAACACGTATGAACACCTGACTTTTGACAAAGAAGCCACAAATATTCAAGGGGAAAAAAGTGGTGTTGGTATAGCTGGATGGTAGTGTGTAGAAAAATGCAAATAGATCCAAGCCTGTCACCCTGCAAAAATCTCATATCCAGGTAGATCAAAGACCTCAACATAAACCCAGCCACTCTGAACTTAATAGAAAAGAAAGTGAAAAATATCCTCCAAAGAATTAGCACAGGTGACCACTTCCTAAATATACCACCTGTGGCACAGACACTAAGAACAACAATCAATAAGTAGGACCTCCTTAAACTGAGAAACTTCTGTAAAGCCAAGGACACAGTCAATAGGACAAAACGACAGACTATAGAATGGGAAAATATTTTCACCAACCCTATAAGTGATAGAGGACTGATTTCTAAAATATATAGAGGGACTCAAGAAACTAGAGTCCAAAACCTTGAATAACCCAATTAAAAAATGGGGTTCAGAACTAAAAAGGGAATTCTCAGCAGAAGAATTATGAATGTCTGAAAGGCACTTGAAAAAGTGCTCAACATCTTTAGCCATCCGAGAAATGCAAATCAAAACAACCTTGAGATACCACCTTACACCTGTCAGGTTGGCTTAGATAAAAGACACAGATGACAGCCTATGCTGAAGAGGTTTGCAGAGCAAGGGGAATACTCCTCCATTGTTGGTGGGAGTGTAATTTTGTTCAGTCACTCTGGCATGCAGTATGGTGGTTTCTCAGAAAACTGGGAATCAATCTCCCCAAGGATTCAGCAATACCACTACTGAGCATATACCTTACAGGTGCACATTCGCATTCTAAAGGCATTATTACGTTCATAGCTGCATTATTCGTAATATCATGAACCTAGAAACAACCTAGATGCCCCTCAGCTGAAGAATGGATTAACTGTGGTACATCTTCACAATGGAGTACTACTCAGCAGTAAGAAAAATGATATCCTAAAATTTGCAGGCAAATGATGGACTTGGGGAATATCCTCCTGAGCGAGATATCACAAAAACAGAAAGATAAGCAGGGGATGTACTCACTCATTAGTGGACTCTATAAACAAAAAAGCAAAAAGCAAAGCATGTCTAAGTTGCAAACCACAAACACTGAACAGCTGGAGATCTGAAACACCTTGGACTGACACCTTGGATCCCACTCCCTCTAGAGGAACACCTGACCCAGTCTTGATGTTGGGGTGAGGAAAGTGGATCTGCCAGGAGTGGATGCTGAACTAAGCCACTTTGAGACCTTGGGACCTCCTGCCCTGTTGGGGAGGAGATGGAGATATGTGGAGAAGAGAGAGTGACTAGAAGGTGTGGGAGGGGGAACGGAATTTGAACAAGGATATACATGGATAAAAAATATGACTTTATTCATAATTTAAAAATTAGTAACAAAAGACTAATCCATTTTGTCTCAGGAAAACAAAATGTTCTGTGTATGTTCCCCGCTTTTCTTACATTGTAAATAACAAAGGAAACTTTTGAAGGTAGGGGAAGGAGTCCCCTCCCTCATTATGCAGCCATTTCTTGAGCAGAAGACTCCCATATAATGAGAGCCTAAGAAATTTAGGTGGTTTTGATCCTTCATGGAAGATGCCTTCCTGAGTCTGAATTTGCAGATCTTACTTTCTGCCTAAAGGGTATTCTGGTGAAAGTCAATATCTTGGTGAGTTCTGGAATTTACCCCTGTGAACCTTGACTTTGCTGAGCCTGGGAAAACGTGATGCTCAGAGAAATAGAAGAAAAGGATGGCTAGACTCTGAATCTAAGCGCAGCATCTACAATCTGGCCTGGTCCTACATCATCCCTTGTCCTTGGCAGCATCCTCAGAGAGAGTTTATTGACAAAGACAAGGGGTTCATAACTCACTGATATGACTCACTCCAAGTCTGTGGGGTGGTTCAGAGGGCCAACCACCTGCCGGAACAGGAAGGCCCTTATTGTGCTCAATGGTTTTCCTGAATGTCTTTTTCAACAGCAGCAAAAGGAAATATTACTAATTGGCTCTCAGCCAGGCTGGGCACTTGGTACTTACAGCGCATAGAATGCAGAAGTCCGGCTCAGCCAAGACACACAGAGGCGCATTTCTCGGTTTCAGAGGAAACACTATGTCCTGCAGTAAACAGTCGTGAATGATTTAGGACAACTCCCTTTAGTAGCAGCAGCCCTAAACTGAATCTGACCATTTGTTTAATGGACCATTTTCATATCTAAGAGCCCTCTGGGGGCCTTGACACCACCACCCACTGAATCCTATGGGAATGAAATATGCAAGATCCTGCTTGATGGGGGTTCCTGGTTCCTGATGCTCAGGATAGATTGAAAAGGGGTGGGGAAAATGTGGCCAAGAGTTAGGGAAGAAGAAAAGCAGAAGGCAAATGTATAAATGGAATAAAATTAGAAAGCCTTAGGCTCTCCAGCCTCTGGCCATAATTACAGGCACAGAGCTATAGGACAGAGAACCTTAGGGTTAGTGGACTATTGGGTAATCACTGTACTCAATTACAAACCTGGGTTCAACAGGTTTTTCCAACTCTTATCAGCTGCTACTTATCAGCCTTCCTGCAGAATGGTTTTCCACCAGGCTTAGGGACCAGTGTTACGAAAGAAAAAAAGGGTACAGGAGGTATGCTACTCAAGCCACTTTTCTCTTCAACTCACTACTGCTCTCGGCCCACACAGGCTCCTGCTACATCTAAACTTTCACAGGTACTGCCATACAGTCGTTTCCTGGGCCTTTCTTAGCTTTTCATTCTTACAATAAAACTGGAGGTGCAGAGAAAGGGGAGTAGGGATGGGAGTCCCAACGGGGAGGCAGGATGCTGCACTGCTGTTCCTTCTGCAGTCCTCCACCTCATTCCTTTGTCTTTCTTGTGTGTGTGTGTGTGTGTGTGTTGTTCCTCAGGTGTTATCACCTAACTTTTTGCTACAGAATCACTTGCTGGCCTGGAGCTCGCCATGCAGGAGATGCTGATTGGCCATTTAGCTTTGGGATCAACCTATTTCTACCATTTTAGCACTGAGATTACAAGTACTACTAAACCTGACCTTTACATGTGGGTTCTGGGGACTGAACTGGAATCCTCATGCTTTTACCTCAAGCACTTCATCAAGTCAGCCATTTCCCAACCCTCTCTCTATTGCTTCTTTCTTGGGGGTTCTCCTATGCTAGCACTACCCACTTCATTAGCTCAAGATCTGTGGTTCACTATGAATCATCTTTCACAAGGGCACAGAAGACTCCTCCCAGCTCACCTGTTCTTACACAACTGTAAATTTGGTTCTTTGAAGAATCATCTGAATCATCTTGTTACCTCAGTTCTCCCTTTACTTCTAGGCCACTCATCAGTCTTTATCAACATGTGCCCTCCCAAAGGCCAGTGGTCCTAAAGTGTTATTAGATGAAAATAATTGGGAAAACCAGACAAAAAGCAAATGAAGAGGCTCCTGGTTGCAGGAATGCTCAGCAGCCTAACTGTGCATGTCTGTTGGGTAGCACAGAAACAGCTCAAGGGTCATCTTGGTGGCTGGTTAGTTATTTATTGTCAATCTGTCCCAATCTAGAGTCACCTGAGAAGAGGAGTCCTCCCTAGAAGAATCGCCTCCACTAGTTGAGACTGTGATCATGTCTGTAGTTTATTGATCACTGATTGATGTAGAAATGCCAGCTGGTACGTCAAGGAGCAAGTGATCCTGTACTGTATAAGAAAGGCCGAGCACAAGCCCACGAGGAAGTCAATAAGCAGTGTTCCTCCATGGTTTCTGCTTAGTTACTGACCAGATTTCCCTCTATTATGGACAATGACCTGAAAGTGTAAGATGAACCCCCACCCCCCTAGTTGCTTTTGGCCAATGCTTTATCATAGCAATGAAAAAATAAACTAGAATAACATCTGAGCATTAATTTTTTGTTCTAAGGAAAAAAGTTCAGACAGGCTGTTTTCCATTACTGAGCAAGCCATTGTATGAATACAGATTCATCAGACACAATTATAGTCACAGGAGCTTCAGGGTTCCCTTTAATTTCCAGCCCTGTGGGGGCTGAAGATGGACTCCATCCTCCACAGAGGTATGAATTTTTTAGTCCCAATCAGGAGGTTGGTGTGCATGCTGCCTGCATTTAGGTCCTGTCATAACTATTTAATGTGCTTTTTGACAGATAGGGGAATTAGCGATAACCATTGTGATGCCAAGTTTCAGGCAGAGTAACAGCAGATAAGGTCAGGCTTGAGTCTGTTGCTACAGGCCTCATCTGTGTGGCATAGCTGCTGAATAAAATCAGGTCTCCCAATGAAAACAACTGAACTCATCCCAAGTTGGGTTCTTGTGTGTTTGTGTGTGTGTGTGTGTGTGTGTGTGTGTGTGTGTGTGTGACACCATTCTCCCTGTTTGCAATCATCAACAACCATACAATTTTCTGTGATTGGTAACCCTGGTTATCAAGTTGATGGGATTGAGAATTATGGAAGAGACAAGCTTCTGCACGTGTCATTTTTGTTAGGTCATTTGAGGTGGGAAGACTTATTCTAAATGTTTGTACTCTGTGCAAAAGATCAAGCTAGCTGAGAGCCAGTGGTCCTGGCTCTTGCTTCTTGACCGTAGATACAATGTGGACAGCAACTTTACATTTCAGGCATCAAGGTTTCCCTGAGGTGACAGACTGTACTCTCAATTTGTAGGCCAAATAAACCCTTCTCTTAAAAAAATAGAATATTGAATATTTTGTCATAATAGCAATAAAATTAATATATGCATATTTTTTCTTTCAAACTTCATATTTGCTTACAGAGTATACTGTCAGTATAGATGAGGCAGATGGAGTCATTTTGCTTATTTCTTGGAGTCAGAGTAAAACCTCATTTCAGATAGGTACTTGCTCAGAATCCCAAACCCTGCAGGGAAAAAGGTTAAGGTTAGAAAAACAATTCATCCATTCTTCAGTTGAGGGGCATCTAGGTTGTTTTCAGGTGCTTGCTATTATGAATAATGCTGCTATAAACATAGCTGAGCTAATGTGTTTGGAGTGCAAATGTGCTTCTTTAGGGTATATGCCCAGTGGTGGTATTGCTGGATCCTTGGGGAGATTGATTCCCAGTTTTCTGAGAAATTGCCATACTGCATTCCAGAATGGCTGAACAAACTCACATTCCCACCAACAATGGATGAGTGGTCCCCTTGCTCTGCAACCTCTCCAGTATAGGCTGTCATCTGTGTCTTTTTTCTTAGCCATTTTGACAGGTGGTACATCTACACAATGGAGTACTACTCAGCAGTAAGAAAAAATGATATCCTAAAATTTGCAGGCAAATGGATGGATTTGGACAATATCCTCCTGAGCAAGGTATTACAAACCCAGAAAGATAAGCAGAGGATGTACTCACTCATTAGTCGACTTTAAACAAAAAGCAAAGCACACCCAAGCTGCAAACCACAACCACTGAACAGCTTGGGATCTGAATTACCTTGGACCAGCACCTTGGAGCCCACTCCATCCAGAAGAACACCTGACCCAGTCTTGATGTTGGGATGAGGAAAGCGGATTTCCCTGGAGTGGATGCTGAACTAAGTTACCTTGGGACCTTGGGACCTCCTGTCCTTGCTGGGGAAGAGGTAAGGAGATGGGAAGAAAAAGAGGGAGGGGTGGGGGGGAAGGGATTTTGAACAAGGGGACACATGGATAAAAAAATGAGACTTTCTTTATAATTTAAAAAAAATAAAGAAAAGCAATTCATGCATAATCTTATTTTCTTTGAAATAAAATATTTCTCCATTGTTGCCTTCTTTTAGAAAAAATAAAGATGCATCTGCAACTAAAATATTTGGAAATAAGATTTTGTGTAATTGTCTTCTATTCCAGTCAGGGAAAATGCTACATGGTTTTCAGTGCTTTACTTTCTTTTTTTAAGCATTGAGACACACATGACATCAGTGAACTGAACCAAGCCTAATCTAATCATGTGAAAACATGAGAAGTATAGAATAAGAAGCCCTTGTCTTTCTTTTCATGTTACATTCCAAGCAAGGAGATAAAGGGCTATCTATAGAGGGAGACAGAGGAAGGGTGGGTGAATATTCAGAGGACTGCTGTGCCAGATGGAGAGCAAGTCACCCAGAGCAGGGACAAGAGTTGGTGAGTTCCTTTCAGAAAGGCTGAAGGTATATCTGTCTGGGCAGGTAGATATGAGTGTGGGGTTCAGAGCAGTTGGAGTGGAGACAACTTTGGACCAATAGGGAATTCAAGACCTGAGTGGATGTGAGATCATAAAAATAGAGAGGTCAGAGAGGTGGCCTGGGCTTCCTGCAAAGGGCAATTAGACAGAGACAAGGCAAGGAGGCTACAGGTAGAGGACCATGGAAAGACATTCTGTTCTCAGCAGATGGATGTGCCAGCAGATGGACCTGGTATGGTCAGACAGTGAAGCTTATATCCAGCTGTCAAGCAAGGCCTTGCTCTTTTCTGTTTTTGTTGTTTCTTATAATTCTACTTGCCATTTGTATTCGGAAATAGCGTCATCAAGGACTAGTTTTTTAAAGATTTTATTCTTAAACCAATTAAGATTGCCCGCTTTTAGAAAAAATTAAAATTTTTTTCTTAAACTAATTAAGAAGTCATGGAAGGTGAGATGAATCCTGTTTTATTTTATAAATAAATAATTGTTTTTTTTCTTTTTACTTTACATTTAATTTCTGGGCTGAATAGCAAGACTGTGTCTCCAGACTTCATTATGTAACTGAAAAGTATTTGATAACTTGGAGGAGGTAGGGGGTGCAATTCAATAGCTCCATTAAGGTTTCCATGCTCTGAATGTACTGGAATATTCATACACAGCACAAAGGTTCCTTCCTTTGTGCTGCAATGAAGTTGACATTCAGTAGGTGATTTTTGTTATAACCAACTTTGAGGAAAAAAAAAATAGCAAAGAAGAGACAGTTCATTCCTGGGGGTTTTGATCCAGCACATACCATTTAAACCACTGCATTAGTATCTGTTTTGTTTCTATGACAAGATACCTGGTAGAAACCTTTAGGGAAGAGAAGTTTTAAAATCCTGTCATGGAGGTGAAAACATCACAGCTGGGGCATCTGAGCATCAGGAGCTTATTACAGATCTTGCTCACATCTTGATTATTAGGAGGAGGGAGGGAACAGAAAGCTGAAACGGTATCTAAGGGCCTATCTCTAGTGATTTAGTCTGATGAGTCACTCCTAAGGGCCTGCCCATCCCTAGTGATCTGGTCTGCTAGGTGGCTCCTATATCCCAAAGGTTCCAACCTCTCCAAACATTCCCACCAGCCAGAATGAAGGATCCAAATGCACAGGGTTATATTCCATACAGACCCCACCATTGTTTCGCAGTTTTACACAACTGCCATTTCTTCTTCTTCTTCTTCTTCTTCTTCTTCTTCTTCTTCTTCTTCTTCTTCTTCTTCCTCCTCCTCCTCCTCCTCCTCCTCCTCCTCCTTCTTCTTCTTCATCTTCTCCTTCTCCTCCTCCTCCTTCTCCTTCATCACATATGACTTCATGAGAATTCAGTTTTGAAGCATATGAGGAAGCTGCAGTGTAACTGTCTTTCTCCGTTTCTTTAGTTTGGGGGGAACAAATTATTCATTTATTTCTAGACAAGACTGTAAATAATTTTGAGTATTTTTGCTCCTGAATCTAGGTGATTGATGCATTCCTAGTAGTTGATCAATTTATGTGCTGAATTATGAAGAATTTGGGAAATCCATAAAGCACAGAAGAAAGTGTATAGACTTTGGCCCTAGTAGTTCTGCAGTGGACATCGAGTTACCTTAGACAAGTTGCTTCTCTGAAGATCTGTCTTTGTTTTCCTGCCGACAAGAGAAAATACACCCCATAAGTCTTGAAAAGAATGAAGACAGATAAGACATAGACCCAGATCAGATTGGCTTATGATATGTGCTTGCTTTTTTTTTTTTTTTTTTTAAAAAAAAATTTCTTTTCACTACCAGTTTTCTACTCTGACACATACTTTTTATATAACCTGAGGAGAAATCTTTCAACGCTGGGCATAGTATTATCCTCCGTATCATTTGCTTTTTGGGGTTTTCTATGAGCCCATTGCTTTCCCATAGTGCCTTCCAAACATGACAAAGAGAGAATGAAGAATCTCTGTGGTAGTTTTTTTTTCCTTCTCTTTTTGCTTACTCATATATAATTATAATCATTAGGTGAGCCAAGAGTTGTTTTTTTGTTTTTTGTTTTTTTTAGAGCTAACTTTGCTTAATTTCAGCTTCATCTTCTCTCATGCAGTGATAACAGCAGCATTTGACTCTGTGTCAAAAATTTAATTAGAAAATTTAAAAAAATCCATACATGTCTTGAGGTATTCACAGTGGAGTCCTAATGTGGTGCTATTGTTACTATTGATTTACAGCAGACTTCTCTAATCACAGGACCCTGGGATCTATACTCATCAAGACTCCTGGTGTAATCAGCAAATTGGCAAAGAGCGAGTTTGTGCAAGAAGGAGGGTTAGCCACAAACAAAGGGACTACATAATTCGTTGTCTAAGTGGGGGAACATAATTGGAAAGAAAAGGTAAACCAGGCCATTCAGGCCAATCAAGGGCACTTTACTTTGAACAGATGAGTGCCAACGTTTTTCTGCCTTGCGACACTGACCGTGTACTAGCTACATTGCTGCCATTTAGAAGTGACTAGGATGTAATTGGATATTATATTAACTTCACAGTATGTGTATAATAGGTGTAGCTCTATACCCTTGTTTATTAATTCTGAAGAAAGATTGTGTTGGCTACCTTAAGTGTCCTATGTTGAAGGGAATTCCAAAGAAGAGAATATGTGCACAATAGGACAGGCAGAAGCTGGTCTTTAAGTTATACAACTTGAAGTTTAAGGAAGGTCTCAGGGGCACAATTTCTAATCTATCCCACCTGCAAGTCTGCCCTAGTCTCCCTATCTTCAGCCCTTGGCAACTTTATACCAGTTCTAAAGGTCCCGTCTGAAAGTGATATCGTCATTTGACTCCAGAAGCTCTTACAAGAATTGACTCTGTAGACTTGGCGAATCATTTTCTTTGTGAACTGTTGGGCAATATATGAATGAACTGTCAGAATAAGTGATTCATTACAGCTTTACTATTATTTCCTCTATTTAGTCATAGTAATTGTTATTTATCTATCATCTATCTATATATCTATCCATCAATTTATCTATGCATCATCTTTCTATCCATCATCTATGTATCTATTGATTTATTTCTCATCTATCCATTTATCTATTTATTCATCTATCCATCTATCACTTATCTACTTATCTAGCTATCTTTTATCTTTCTATCTAGCCATTATTTACCTATCACCTATCTATCCATCTATTTAGCTATCCACTCATCTATCTATCTCTGTCTATCTATCTACCTATCTATCTATTTATCTATCTTCTTTTTATCTATAATGTGCATGTATGATTTATCAGCTGAACTATCTCACCAGCTTCATATGTAATGTTTTCACTGATGTAGTAGTAACATAGATACCATAAGTCTATCTTTTGCAAAATGCAAGTGAATCAATCCATCGAGATATTGAAACAAAATTGGGCATTTCAGGTGACTTACATATGAGACTGTTACCTATTTACCATCTGGACACCAGACGCTAACATCTAGGACCCAAAGGATGTAGTTTTCATAATGCAAATTGACTTTTTGACCAACATAGTGAGATTCTCCTTTATCATTCTCCACTTGACATTCTCCATGTTGTGGTCTGACTCCTAGTAAATGATGAGGGTAGAGGTTGTATGGTAAATTGATAGCATCAAATGTCTTTATTTGGTAAGATTTGCTCACTAGGATACTAGTAAGGAGACAAGCATAGGAAGATTTTGGGCTCAAATCCATACCCCAATTTATTGGCTATCTGACTTTAAACTGACCAGTTTCTCAATATGGATGCAGTATTTTCATTTGTAAAACTTGACCTGTTATTCATGGCATGTAGTAATATGTGTCTCAAGTAGCCTAGAAACACAGTGAATAACCTAACTGGAAAGTAAATGCTACCAGAGTCAGCATTTTGTTGAAGTGCCGATATGCCCTCCCGTAGTCAATAAGGACTGGTTAAATGAATGCGCTTATCATTGACTTGAAGATAACTGATTATCTTAACCTGTCTCTATGGAATTACTTAGCTTTGTTGTGTGCCTATGCTGACCTTCCCTCTCTTTATTTTGAGCCTGGTAGTCAAAGCAGAAATGCAGTCAGGAGGGGTTTCCAAACTATGCCAGGGTCATGTTTCTCTAGCCTCTTCTTCCTCTCACTGAAGCATCTATTCATACATAACCACTGTGAATCTCTGCAGTGTTACTATTTAAGATCAATAATACTTGGGAACTTACTGAAAATACAGATTGTTGAGTCTGACTTTGGCTTTACTGTATCAGGAGCAGCATTTCATCAAGATCCCGGCTGGAGTATGCATTCCCATCTGACAGGCTTGCTGTTACATTTCTCCAGGAAAGGATATATTTGTGTGTCTTTTAGGAGTTCATGTTCCCAAGTAGACAGTGTGTCATACACCTAAATGTGCAAAAAATACAAGTTTATTTTTTCCTTTGACTCAGTTTCCATTTTTACCTTCATATGGCTGGCATTGAAGATGTCCTGTCTTAAATGATGTGCATCTTTTCTTACTTCCCACTGTGCAGTAACACACTTGGGAAGACGGGAACATCAGAGGACTGTGTTTGTATCTATCAGGGTATCCTCTGTGATGTCTGGCCTTTGGTTGGAAGAAGGTAAAATACTATTACTCTTTTTTCATGAACCACAGGGCACCTAACAGGACCCTGGAAGCTCTATATGTTGTCATTCTGGTCATGAGGTCATCTGTAAGACATCCAGAACCCACTTGATCTGTACACAACCCATGAGGCTCTACCTAAGAAGTGGAAGAGGTAAGAATGTCCATGTGTCTGTCTAGGTCTGTCTGTATATAAATGCATGTGTGTTGTCTCTATTTGTACATTTGTGTTTCTATGTGTCTTTTAAGTATCTGTGATGGTTAATAATGTCAACTGAACAGGATCTAAAATTTACCTGGGTTACAGTCCCTTAGGTATAAACGATTATCTTGATCAGGTTAATTGAAGTGGAAAGATATACTCTAAAAGTAGGAGGTATCATTTCCTGGGTCTGTGTCCTGGCTTGCAAATAAACGTGAAAGCTAGCAATGCATCAACATTTATTTCCCTCTTCCTGACTGGAGAGGCAAGGTCCTGATGCCAAGACTTCCCTGCCTTGCTGATACATCCTTGAATTGTGAGCCAAAATAACCACTTCCTTCCTTAAGTAGCAATAGAAAAGTATATAATATATGATTGTCTGTGTATGAGTGTATGTGTGTTTGTGTGTCTATTTGCATATATGTATGTGTGCACATGTGTGGTTTTTTCTCTGTGTGTCCATGTGTTTTACATGTTCATGTGTTTTCTTTTTGTGAATGAATGTTTGTTGACTTGTATATGTGTCTGTATTTCTGTATGTATACCTTTTCATGTATGTGTGCATGTTTGTGAATGTTTCTCTATGTCTCACTGAATAAGTGTGTCTGTGTGTACATCTATATTTTTGTATGTGCATTGATACATGTGTATCTATATGTCTGCATGCATGTCTGTGTGTCTTTGCAGGAGTATCCATGTATGTCTGTGTACGTGGGTGGAGAGTGCTCTCTAGGACCAATTTAGGACATGGTGCTCATTATTCATTCTTATCTATCTCTGTGTTCTTATCTCTGAAAACTACTCTGTGGCATTTTCTCATTCTCTTTATTTGTAATGTGTTCCACTGGGATAACACTCAACAGGGATGTTTGTCTCCAAGGCACTAGCTATGGCCATTTCTTAATGGGTTCAAGTTCCTAGAAACACAGATGCTGACATGGTGCTGCCATAGATGGTCTCTGGATAAAAAGACACTGGGTTGGGCTGAGGATGGAAAAGTTATCACACGATAAAGCCAAATATCATAATATCTCAGAAAAATGTTTCTTTTTAATACTTATTTTTTTATTTCATGTGAATTGGTGTTTTGCCTGCATGTACAACTGTGTAAGGGTGTCAGATCTTGGAATGACAGACAGTTGTTAGCTGCCATGTGGATGCTGAGAATCGAACTCAGGTCCTTTGGAAGAACAGTCAGTGGTCTTAACTGCTGAGCCACCTCTACAGCCCTGAAAGTATTTCTTTTACTGTAAGAATAAAAGAACAAAAATTAATGAGTCACAAAGCAAGTTTTGAACTGGAGCCTGACTATGCAGAAGTACATGACTGACCTTGTCACCTAGTCACATAAGTCACCATTTTGAAACAAGAGAACCAACATTTTTTATTTTTCTGGGCTAATGTGGACAAAATTGGCTTAGTACTCCACCAGATTCAAGAATGAATTCAAAGACCTAGGAATTGTTCAAGAGAGTAAAAGGCATTTTGTGAAACTAAGTAATGTGTTGTATAGCATTGCTGTTTACTGGGACACCATGACATTCTACTTTCAACATAAAGCTCTTTTGAGGTCTGTGAAGAATTGTGTTGGGATTTTGATGGGATTGCACTGAATTTATAGATTGTTTTTGGTAAGATTGCCATTTTTATTATGTTGATCCTACCTGTCTAAGAGCATGGGAGATCTTTCCAGGGATCATGTTGATAGCCTAGTTGTTTTCTTAGGTTTAAATAAAATAACACAGAAAATGCTTAACAGAACAAAATATATAGAGTATTAAATTAATTGTATTAAATTAAATTAATTATATGATTTATCATCCCAAAGAACACACTATTTTGAATCAAAGAAATTACTATTAATAAGTATATTGGGCTAAGCACCAGGGCGAGCTCCCAGTCCTGCTAAAGAGAGATTATATGACCAAAGGGATCAGGATCATGAGGAGGAGACTCACAGAGATAGCTGAGCTCACTCGAGCTGTTGGGAGCTCACTGACTCTGAAATGACAGCTGAGGCACCTTCATGGAAAGGACCTAAACTCTCCAAATGTAGATGACAGCATGGGCAGTTTGTGGAGCCTCTTGCAGAAGGACCAGAGATTATTCTTGGTACATGAACTGCCATTACGGTGCCTGTTCTTTACAGAGGAAGACATTGCTCAGTCTTGATACTGGAAGGAGGGACTCGGTCCTACCTCAACTGGATATGCCAGACCAAATTGATTCACCTTGGGATTCCTTGTTCTCCCTGGGGAATGGATGGAGGGATGAAGTGGAGGAGGCTAAGGAAGGACTAGGAGGAGGGGAGTGAGGGTACCAGTGGTGGGCTTGGGAAAAAACTTTTTACTAAAACAATATCTTTGGCTGGCTTGTGTACAATATACAGTTTATATTTATGTTAATACAGGTATATATGTAACCTTAAAAAAGTTTATGTATTTTCAGAACAAAAGGACCAGACACCAATAAAAACAAATGGCCCAGATGAGCCAATGTTTAAACATACCTCTGTTACAATTTTCTCTGAGTTCTTATCGAAAACAGCTTTAAGACTGCTTGCTGAGATGAGCCAACCACACAAAATATCCCAGTCAGGTCAGGACTTGAGCATAATTCTAAATTTCCAAGGGTCTCCATAAGATTACCAGTGCCCTCTAATCAACAGAGAGTAGTCTAGAGTATAATGTCCAGATTCCCAAACTATGAATGTTTGTTTTCATTTAAGGAGGATTGATTATAAATTGTTAATGGTCATAGTCAATGTCTTTCTAAAGAAGAAAGGGAGATATGATATAGAAAAAATGGGGAAAAGTTAAATTATTATAATAAAAGGGTAGATTATTGGATATACTTAAATCCAAATAGCAATTGTTAATCACAAAATATTTTGCATTGGTATGAATTTTGGTTTATTAATACAAATACAAATTTAAAGTCAATTTTGTTATACTGTATGTATATTTCTACTCTTGTTTATGATATTATGTTTATACAGTTCATTAAAAATGTAATATATAATTAAAAATACAGATTAACAATTAGTCATCTATAATAGTCAAACTTATAGCCATATTAGTTAGATTTTTAGGTGTACAGAGATTATTTCAATTAGACAGGTAATCTTTAACCTCTTCAAAGATCTACAGTATATGGCATTTAAAATGTTTTAAGAGCTTAGACTTTTCTCAACAGTGAGACACATTTGCTCTTGGTAGCACCAATTCAAAGAAGATGATGGATATCAAAGAAACTCATTATAGAGTTTGCTTACAATGTGAAAAATCTAGCCATTTGGGCAAGAAACTGCTTTTGCCTGGACAGCTTGACAGTATGCTATATAAGCCAGATATTCAGAACCCATATGAAGGTGACCACTGTACTTTGCCAAAACAACGTGGATGATCCTTCAGTTTCCTGCTCCACAGAGGAAACTGCTAGACATTCTGCAGGACACAAAGGAAAGGGACTGGAAAACTTTGCCAATAGGCGAGACAGTCCTTCAAATTTCCTGCTTCACTAAACACAGTCCTTCAAATTTCCTGCTACACTGAAAAGTCTTCCAGAGACTCTAGGCCTATAGGCTGAAGATGGACGCTCTAATGTTGCAGAGAAATTTGGGTGACTGTCCAAGTAGCCTGATGTCTCTATTATTTCTGGAATTTTGGAAGTTGCTTACAATGTACTTCTTGTTACTCAGATAATATTATATTCTTCTGGGGTCTTTGATGCAGCTGAAGACTATATAGTTATAATTATAGTTTTCCTTAATCATGATAAAAAGTAAATTATATATGAGACTTTAGACTCAGAAAAATAGGATCGGTGATAGTATATTCTTTAATTTTGCTAGATACAAATGAACTATATATTATAACTATAATTCTTGCCTGATAACTGTTTGTTGTATGTACTTTTACTATGTTAGAGGTAAAACCTTTCTTTTTTATTAGACAGAAAAGTGAAATTACTGTGGGATGGTCTTTTTGTATGCTGTGAATATGTGTTGCTACTACTGTTGGTTAAAAAAGAATCTATTTTGGCTTATGGCAAGACAAAATATAGCTAGGCAGAAAATCCAAGACAGATACAGGGAGACAAAGGTAGAGTTAGGGGAGATGCTGAGACTCACCAAGGGAGCAAGATGTAATGAAACACAGGTAAAGCCATGAGACACATAGTAATGCATAGATTAATAATTATGAGTTAACTGAAGATGTAAGAGCTAGCTATCAAGAAGCCTGAGCCATAGAACAAATAGTTCATAATTAATATTAAGCCTATGATTGGTTATTCAGGTACTGGTAGGCAGGTAAGGAGAGATTCATCTGGCTACACACTTTAATTGGTGAGTGTTACTGATTACATGAATACAAACCTATTCAGTCTGTATAATGTTACCTGTATGCATATGTTCTCATGTCTGACCATTTGATATTTGATAGCCTATTGGTATGCTTTTCTATAGGGAAGACCTTTTCACTAACTCTCAACATTCCCTTATAATAAAAAACAACAAACTTGCACAGAGATTGGTTTTCTGATTCATTGGCATGTATAAGTGAAACAGAAGACTGGCAGAAAGTTTGCAGGTCATGGAGATAAATTCACCTTTTAAAATTTTATACTTGTACTGGTGTCATGAGTTGCATGAAGGTTGATGACCAAATGGGAATTATTTCCCAGTTTTAATAGCAAGTGTGTTGATACATCTGCTCATCATTTGTCCTTACTCATCCATCTTATCAACTTATGAGTTAGATAAGTCAGGTTTTCTATCTGCAGAAATGAGGACTGTGACACAGTGACTTGCCCCCAAGGTCAAGCAGATAGCAAACCAAGGGCCTAGAGTTTTCAGATTCCATTTGTTTAAAAACAAACTATATTTACTAGAACAACAGTTTTATTTCTTCATGTACACTTTTGCTGGGTAGAGTTATGTCAGTGGGTTAGCATAATATACTTTTTTTTTTGTAGTCTTAATGTCCTTAAGTGTCTAACAGATAAGCTTATCCAGCAGCTGATCTACAGACCTGTTGAACTTTTCTTCTGTGCGCATATAACTCTCTTCTGATGATAAAACATTGATTTTCCCTTGGAAACAATTTGTTCCTGCTGTGGTGAGATTTGAGAGAACAGTGCTCTGACACCTGGGTCTGGGGCTGAGCAGAAGCCCACAGATCCTTCTTGTGTGGGGACTTTCTATTTTCAGTAGAGTGTCTTGAGGATGAGTGTTTTCTTTCCATCGCTCTATGACTGAGCCCCTCAGAGCTTGGTTGCACAGGTCTTAGAATCATTCTTGCCCTTACCTTTTCTACTTAAAGTTTTCTCAGACTCACTGAGTTTCTCCATACCCTCAGGATTAATCAATTAACTATTTCATGATTAATTTAGCAAAATCAGTTTTTGTTGTACACACACATGCACACACACACACACACACACACACACACACACTTCCCCAAATGACATGAAAATTGCAAACGAAAAGCAAAAACATATAGTCTTACACTTAGGGATTCTCTTGCTGTGAATTGGGGCTGGCTTACAGTTCAGAGGCTCAGTCTATTCTTATCATGGTGGGACATGGTGGCTTGCAGGCAGACATGGTGGTGCTGGAGAAATAGATGAGAGTTCCACATCTTGTACAAGCAACAGAAAGTGAACTGGGACACTGAGACACTGGGTGGTTTCTTGAGCATAGAACAACATAAAGATCACCCCCACAGTAACACTTCCTTCAACAAAATCACACCTACTTCAACAAGGCCACACCTTCTAGTAGTGCTACTCATTGTGAGTTTATGGGGACCAATTAAATTTAAACTACCACACACACATATTTTTTATGGCATCAGATTCAGCTTGCATATTTTTTCTCAAGATAAATGAGATATGCACACACATACACACACACACCAAACACACACACACACACACACACACACACACACACACACACTTCTTTTTATCTATACAGAAGAAGACTATTTTTTTGTTCTTTGACATGGCATGTACAGTGTTAATTATTATGACCAATGGGCTGCTAACAGTGTGACTCAAGTGAGTCTGACAATGAAGATACTCTTTTTTGGTTAGCTTGGCTCTTGCACTTCTGCTGTTATAAGATTAGGCTGTGAATTCAAAGAGGAAAAAGAGAAAATCATACTGTAGAGCCACCCAGTTGAGTTAACCCTGTCTAGATCAGCAGATACCATACAATCGACATGCATTGTAAGGTATATAAATGTGTTTGCTATGTAAGAATGTGTACCAATGGCAAATTAATGCAGAAATTTATGCTAATAAATGGTATGCTGAGTCTGACAAAACCTAATATATGTGAAACTGGGTGGTAGTTTTGGGTTTCTAAAAATACTGAAGAAACCATCATGGAAGCTTGAAGGAAATAGAGATGACATCATAGAATCATGAAATATTTGGAATAATGGGCTTTTGTGGCAAACTGCAAAGTAGTAAGGAAACCTATGAACTTGTAGACTTGGCAAGATAGATTTTTATCAGCATGTGAATTGTTAACTAGTTTCTTTAAGTTACATATAACAAATTCAGAAAATAACTGGCTGTCTAAGCAAAAGAATATCAAAAGATTTATAAATCTCAGATTTGATAGCTTGGAGAAGCCAGGGTTACTCTAACCATTTTCTTAGTAAACAAAGAAACAACCAGGAAATGTGTTCGAGTGTAATTCCCCAACAAACTAGGGCATTTCCCTGTAAATTTTGCTTCAAACATGGGTTGAGTTATTATTATTTTCAAAAATCCTTGGATGAAATATGGAATATTAAAAATTCAGGCAGTTACTAATATATACAGCACTCTTGCTTTTTCATTTATACAATAGGTGAAAAAACTTTTGAATATTTTCATAAGATTAAAATAACAATGCAACAGCAATGTAGACATGTACTGTGTAAAAATATACCAGAGACAGTGCATAATAAAAAAATATTCTGGTATGATGGTATGGTATATAAATTAGAATGGAATGACAGCCATTTTTCTTACAAGCCAGAAATTAATAGACACAATTAGAATATTTTTAGACTACAAACATTCAAGAACTTGCCATCATAAGAACAAAGTGTCAGTGATGGGAGGGGACAGAAGGCAAGTGACAGATATCAGGGATCAAGCTCAGATCAGGGAGCCCAGGACCAGACAGATAAAATGTAACTTCTCATGGGGTACTTGGGAACTGCAAGATTAGTATTAAAACGAGGAAAAGTGAGATGTACATTTGGCTAAAATAGTTCTTTGGTGGGCTTTAAAAATATTATTAATTAAAGTTTCCATTAATTTTACAAACCAATCAGGTTCCCCTTTTTCAGCCTCCCATCTACCCCTGCTGCTGCATCCACTGCTTCATCTTCATTCAGAATGGGGCCTCTTCAAGGCCTTTATCATGAAGGGGTGTTAGATTTTGTCAAAGGCTTTTTCAACATATAATGAGATGATCTGTTTCCCCCCATAGGTTGAGCCAACCCTGAATCTCTGGGATAAAGCCTACTTGATCATGGTGGGTGATTTTTTTGATGTGTTGTTAGACTCAGTTTGTGTTTTATTGAGTATTTTTGCATCAATGTTTTGAGAAAGATTGGTCTATAATTTTCTTTCTTTATTGCATCTTTGTGTGGTTTATGTATCAGTGTAACTGTAGCCTCATAAATAGAATTTGGCAATGCTCTTTCTGTTTCTATTGTGTGGAACAATTTGGGGAGTATTGGTATTAGCTTTTCTTCAAAAGTCTGGTAGAATTATGTACTGAAACCATCTGGCCATAGGCTTTTTTTTTTTTTAATTTTGGCTGGGAGTATTTTAATGACTTCTACTTCCTAAGGGGTTATATGTCATAAGAAGTGTCTGGTCTGAGGTCTGGCCTTGCAGTCCAGCAGCTGCTTAGCTCCAAATAATCATTATTAGTTACAAACTGTTCAGTTTATGACTCAGCCTCATTACTTGCTAGATCTTTCAACCTAACCCATTTCTACTATTTTTTTTTTTTTTTTTTTGCCATGTTCTTTTACTTCTTGCTCTCTCTGTGGAAGCTTGCATTGTCTCTTCTGGCGCCACCCTCCTTTTTTATCTATGTTGGAATTTCTGCCTGCCTCTCAACTGCTTTGCCCATAGGCCAAAACAGTTTTTTTAAAAATTATCCAATGGTAATCTACAGCATACAGAAAAACATCCCACATTAGTTATAGGTCTATTTAAATTGTTTATATAGCCTTTATTTAATTTTAGTGTGTGGTACCTATTAAGAATATTGTCCATTTCTTTTAGATTTTCTATTTTTTGTGGAGTACAGGTTTTTGAAATATGACCTAATGATTCTTTGGATTTCCTTATTGTTTGTTCTTATGTCTCCCTTTTCTGTTCTGATTTTGTTAATTTGGATATTCTCTTTGCCTTTTAGTTAGCTGGGATAAGAGTTTGTTTAACTTGTTGATTTTCTCAAAGAACCAGTTCCTTGTTTTATTGATTCTTGGTATTGTTCTTTTTGTTTCTATTTTATTGATTTCAGCCCTGAATTTGATTATTTTCTGCCATCTATTCCTCCTGGATGAGTTTGCTTTTTTTGCTTTTTTTTCCTTCTTGATCCAGTGTAGTTCAGTTGAGATTTGTTCAGTTTCCGGAAGTTTGTAGCAAGTTTGGTTTCTGTGGTTTGTGTTGTTGTTGAACTCCAACTTTAGTCTTTGGTTTTCCAATAAGATACAGGGAGTCATTCCAATTTCTTCTTTTTGTATTTGTGGATATTTGCTTTGTGACTGGGTATGTGCTCACTTTTAGAGAAGGTTCTGAGAAGACAGCATATTTTTTTTTTTTTTTGTTTGGGATGAAATACTCTGTAGATGTCTGGTAAGTCCATTTGTGTCATAAACTCTGTTAGTTCCTGTATTTCTCTGCTAAGGTTTTGTCTGTCAGACCTGTCAATTGATGAGAATCAGGTGTTGAAGTCTCTTATCATTAATGTGTTATGTTTGATATATGATTTATGCTTTAGCAATGTTTCATTTACAAATGTAAGTGCCTTTGTCTTTGAGGCATAGATGTTTAGAATTGAGACTTCATCTTCTTCTTTTTTTTTCCTGTAATGAATATGAAATGTCCTTCTCCATCTCTTATAATTAATTCTAGTTTGAAGTCTATGTTGTTAGATATCAGGATAGTTACACTGGCTTGCTTCTTGGGTCTATTTAACTGGAAAAATCTTTTCCCAATCCTTTACTCTGATGCAATGCCTGCTTTTCAAGTTGAAATATGTTTCTTGTATGTAGTGGAAAGATGGATTCTGTTTTTGTATTTATTTTGTTAGGCTATTTCTTTTTATAGGTGAATTGAGTACATTGATATTAAGAGGTATTAATATAACTGATTGTTAATACCTTTTCTATTTTTGTGGTGGTGGTGATAGTGTGTGTATGTGTGCATGTGAGTGCATGCATGTGTGTGTGTTTTTCCCTTTTGGGGGTTTGCTGGTGTCATGTTATCTATTACCTTTGTTTTCATAAATTCATCTAACTTCCTTAGGTTGGAGCTATCCTTTTAGTAATTTCTATAGGTCTGAATTTGTGGATAAGTATTGTTTAAATCTTGTTTTGTTATAAAATATCTTTATTTTTTCATCTATGGTGATTGAAAGATTTCCTAGGTATAGTAGTCTGGTCTGGCATTCCTGGTTTCTTAGTGTCTGCAAAACGTCTGTCTAGGACCTTCTGGCTTTCAGATTTTCCATTGTGAAGTTGAGTATAATTCTCTTAGGTCTTCTTTTATATGCTAGTTGACTTTTTTCCTTTGCAGCTTCTAATATTCTTTCTTTATTCTGTTTGGTGTTTTGATTATATTGTGGCAAGAAACTTTTTTTTTTGTTCCAGTGTATTTGGTGTTCTGTGAGCATCTTATACTTTATAGGTGTGTCTTTCTTTAGGTTGGTAAAGTTTACTTCTATTATTTTGTTGAATATATTTTCTGTGCCTTTGAACTAGGATTTTTCTTTTTTCTTTTCCTATTATTCTTAGGTTTGGTATCTAATGATGTCTCAGATCTTCTGAATGTTTTGTGTTAGAAATTTTTTGGGTATAACATTTTCTTTGGCCAATGAATCTATTTCCTCTATTGTATCTTCAATACCTGATATTCTCTTCCATATCTTGTATTGTGTTGGTGATGTTTACATCTGTAGTTCCTGTTTACTTACTCAGATTTTTCATTTTCAGAATTTCCTCAGTTTATGTTTTTTTATTGCTTCTATTTCAATTTCATGTCTTGAATAATTTTCTTTACCTGATTTTTTTTTCTTGGCTTTCTTTCAGGGATTTATTGATTTCTTCCAATTTTTGTTTGTCTTTTCCTCAATTTAAGAAAATTGTGCATTTCCTCTTTAAGGGCCTGTATCATCTTCATAAAGTTTTCTTTTTTTTCCTTCTTTATTTTGTATTTATCAAAAAAAAACACAGTAAAAAGAATTTAAAATGTGGAAGAGTTAACAATAACTATACAGAGGATAAGAATCATAAGCATGGCTTATCAAGGGTGGAAATACAAATAAGATTGCTACACCTATATTTTCTTTGTGTTCATCTTTCCCTCTGAATTTTTTTTTCCATCCCTGTATATCCTTATTCAATGTCTCTTCCCCCTCCCAACACATCTGGTCATTTTTCTTCTCTGCAACTCCCCATCCCCTCCCTGGGCAGGGAGCAGACAGTCCTATGGTCCCACTGACCCAATAATGGTTAGATCAGTCTCCACTTCTGGCCAAATCCAGTTCTTTCCCCCCTCCCTCAAGAGTGAGTCTGGTGTTCCTATAGTTGGACTGGGGTTTGAAGGGTCAGTCCAGGGTGTTTCTGATCCCAAGCTGTTCCGTGGTTGTGGTTTGCCGCTTGGGCATGTTTGGCTTTTTTTCTTGTTTGTTTGTTTAGAGACCACTAGTAAGTGAGTACATCCCCTGCTTATCTCTCTGAGTTTGTGAGATTTCACTCAGGAGGATATTCTCCAAATCCATCCATTTGCCTGTGAATTTTAGGATATCATTTTTTCTTACTGCTGCGTAGTATTCCATTGTGTAGATGTACCACAGTTTGTTAATCCATTCTTCAGTTGAGGGACATCTAGGTTGTTTCCAGGTTCTTGCTATTACAAATAATGCTGCTATGAACATAGTTGAGCTAATA